>JAJLXT010000035.1:0-98031 GCA_030571395.1 Nakaseomyces sp. UFMG-CM-Y6046 | reverse complement strand
GGGGACTCAGTGACACTCTCAGATGGAGACAAGCTCTGAGCGTGAGACATTTTTGTTTCTTTTGTTTTTCTAAAGTTAGTTAAAATAGCAATTAAGGGTTAGTTGTTTAATTGAATTGAATGGATGCTTTGTTGTGTAAGACAAGAAGAGAAAAGAGTATGAAATGGGAACCGGAAAGAATCCAAAATCCCAGGATTACGTTGTCCTTTTATACCTTTTTTTTTTCATCCCAGACCCCAGACTTTTACTTCTGCTTACCATCGCATTGATGTGTTTTGTTTAGTTTGTTTTGTTTGACCATTTCATACAACCCTCTTTTCTCAGTAATAAAACAATATTGAAATAAAACAATGATACAAAAGCTTTAGCCAAGGTCCCCCGCAATTAATTGTGATTGCTTTTGCTTTTGAATCTGAAGTTTTTCCGAAAAGTTTCCTGCGAAAGATTCTTGGCTTTGACTCCTCCTACCTCTTTCTCCCGCGCAGAATTTCTCATCTCGCTCTTTTCCTCACTCTGTTATGTTTCTTAGGCGGGGGACCCTTTCGGGAATTCAACCCTCTTTTCAGGTAAACCTTGTTGAAGTATTTGTGCACTGAAACAGCCGTACGCTTCTGAACTTTAAAAGAAAAAAAAAAGTTAACAATGGGACCTCAATTGGTCGTTGATCAAGCAGGGACACAGAGTTTCTCCGTAGATTGCCGAAAGAAAAAAACTCTTTCTTTTATTCCTGAGAACATTACGTACCGAATTTACAAGTGCGTAATTGAATCAACAACAAAAAAAATGGAAGAGGGGCGAAAAAAGAGAGGGAGGAAAATCATTGCACGAGATTTTCTGTCACCCACTTCTGTTTCCTACGGGGCTTTCTTACAAGCTATAATTTGATATACGTCATATTTCATTTCCATTTCTTTTCTTAATTTTCTTATTACGTTTTAAATTAGCTACCATATTGGGATATATTACTCTTGCCATTGTTCAATTAGATCACTCAACAGCAACAGCAACAAAATGCTGTCTTATCCCCCCCCAATTATTCTGGGGACTTAATTATTCCGGGATTACTATTGACCCCGCGCACCCCCCCACCATATTTGATAAAATGTAAACCATAGTAGGTGGGGCCATGTATCATGCGGTCCTCAATGCTTGTTCCGATAATATTGTTCCGATAGTATTGTTCCGATAGTTTGTATAATTTTCATGCTATTGAAGAAAATGAAAACGGCAATATTTGATTTATTTTTTTCCAGATTATCATAATTTTTATTTTTTTTTTCAATTACGAAAAAGAAAGAGGACGTAAGACCAATGGTAATAGTGTATATGGTTAAATTGTTCCGCATTGTTTCTCGAGAAATGTAAATTATAATTTGGAGGAAGAGAAGTGGGGAATTGTAAAAATAAAAAAAATAGCTAAAAATAGAGTTTTTCCGGTTCTTCAGCATTTTGGCTAGCCACCAAATGATGACTACACTTGATGACTACTCAATAATAAAAGAAAAATAACAAATTAAAGGAATTGGTAGTAAAAAAAAAAAAAAACCGGGTTAGTTATTCCAATTCAAAATTCAACTCTGTTGGGAGTCTACGTATACTTTTACAAACAGACATATATTATCCTATAATTGTTTAATTTCACAAAACAATTTCCCTTACAATAAAAAGAAAGAAAGAGAGCACCGATTAATAAATTTTTTACTTCGTAACAATGTTTACTGAAGAAAACAATGCCATCTCTAAACTTTTCCCCGTTTGTTTTTTTTTTTTAATTTCTTGTTGCTACGACTAAGAATTTGATTCTTGTGAAGAAGTAGTAGAGATGATCAGGATACAGACTTCCACGTAAGGACATGGTTGTACACATATATTTGATGTCAAAATCCGTTTTATTTTAAGCTGGAAAATCAAGGTATCCTCAGAACCAGCAGTAAGAACGGGGTGGGTTGACGATCTATCAAGTATGTGACAATGACTTTAATAGTTGTGAAGATGTGGGGTACAGTTTGAATTTCAGGAACAAGAGGTATCCAATGATAAACACTACGTGTTATTCTTTGTGAGTGTTGGTGTCGTTTGTTATATTGTATAATTACTCTTTTTACAGTTATTATTAGAATTTGCTCGTTTATACTACACAGGACAATTATAATTTTTCGTTTCTACTTTCTTAAAATATTTTGATTGGGGCCCAGAATTCTTTCAATTTTGATTGGGGCCCAGAATTCTTTCAATTTTGATTCCTCTTTTGTCATTACTCCCATAATTCTACTTTCATCTACTAGTAGTGTAAAACCATTTTTGTTTCTAGACTATTATAGGGTTGGTTTCTTCATTTAATAGTACTACTATAAACAAAATTTAGATATTAATGCCATTCGACATCATCAGATGAAAATCACACCAGTAAAATGCACCCTCTTGAAATGTTTCATCCCTATGGATCCACTTGGAGGTATATACTGAATCAATATTGAGAACGATAAAAATTTCCATTAAGAATAGGTTTTCAGAAATTTCTACTAGGAGAAATATAATTCCATAGTAATTACTAATAATGAAGTACCTATCAAAGTGCTTCTTTACTTTAAGGGAGAGTATCTGTGTCAAATTTCAAAACCAATTCCCACATATATGCATTCCAATTAGTGTAGAAAAAAGAGGGTTTACTTTAATTTGTAAATACGTTAATTTATACAAACCATCACAATGATAGTAATACCTACATAGCACTACACTAACCATAGAATACATTCACGATAGTCTTGCTGCAGAATATTGGTAGTTATGTAAAAATGTGCCCATGGACGAAACCACATGCTGAGAATTCTGGCTAAAGAAATCAAACCAACTTAACCTTTTGAACAAGCCCTTAACAAACAGTAGCCTTTATGAGGACAGAAAACGAATTGAATATTCAGCTGAAGCCGTAATACATCCAAATCTTTCTAAGTCAAGCATTCACAGTGGGCTAAACACGCAGCGTTGGTGATATATTTGCGGAACTACCAGAGATATAATCATTTTCATAAAATTTGGTATAGATAATATGACAGGTCAAAGCAATGACAAGGACGCAGAACAGGCTTTGGATTTCTACCGGAAAGCTCTGAATTTCAATGTTATTGGAAGATACGATCCTAAGATTAAACAGTTATTATTTCATACACCACACGCCTCGGTATACAAATGGGATTTCGACCGCGATGAGTGGGCAAAATTGGAATACCAAGGCGTTCTTGCCATATATCTACGAGATGTGTCGAATCCACATGAATCTCTACCTCCTCAGGATAGTGGTATGGAATCTAGTATGTTAAGTGGATCAGTGGGACCCTTATATGAGGCTTATGGTCAGGGCCAGGTGCTTAGCGGGAGGGACATATATAACTACGGACTAATAATTCTCAATCGTATCAACCCAGATAATTTCTCCATGGGAATAGTGCCGAACAATGTGGTAAATAAGCGTAAAGTATTTGACTCAATAGAGGATGCGGAAAACCCACTGGAATGTATGGGTGTCGAGGTTAAAGACGAGTTGGTGATAATAAAGAATCTAAAGCATGAGGTGTACGGTATATGGATTCACACGGTGGAAGACCGTAAAAGTGTTTACGAATTGGTAAAATATCTCTTAGAAAATGAACCAAAGAGTTCTTTCGCCTAATTTAATATCCGTTATTAATTTATTGTCACAACCCTGTACCTATCCATGTTTTGTTAATATCTATATCATAGAATATGCTTTATAATTACAAACCCAGACCCATTAATACTGCCTGGTTCTTTCTATATAGAATGATGTAAAAGATAATGATCGTTCATTCCATTTGATACGGAATGCAACAACTTTTTAATTAGATTATAGATTTTTCAAGTCGCATTAGGAGTTGCTGTAGTGCTATTTGCGGTTGCTGCTTCTTGCTGCTGCTGTTGTTGTTGTTGTTGTTTTTTCTTGGATGGAGCCTTCTTCTTCTTAGGAGCAGTTTCTCCGTCAGCTGCTTTAGCTTTGGTCTTACGGGGCTTCTTGGGCTTTGCAGGTTTATCTCCAGCTCCGGCTGCCGCACGTTTTGTACCTGCTTTTGTTTTTCCACCATTCTTCTTCCCATTATCTGCATTGTTTGACGACCCAGCTCCCCGAGCAGTACCATCTTCACCTTGGGTAGTCATGGATATACGTGTATTGTAAGCAGTAGGCATCATGTTATTTGCCAAAGCCTGTTGCTTACGTTTTTCTTTGTTAATTTTCCATTGTTCGATAAACTTGAGCCTTCTAAATTGGTTTGTATCTTTGCTAGAACCGCCTAAAGAGGCTGCTGCAGTGGCAGCTGCCAGAGCAACCTTGTTACCAGTGCTAAATCTGGCCTTATCACGTCCGCTATTTCCCCGTAGACTTGAGTCAACACCATCGCGATCATCATCATCACCGCTCCCATTACCAGTTGCTTTAGCTTTATCCATAGCATTTTTGGTCAATATAGCGGCAAATGTAGCGCTGGTAGAAGTAGTAGTTCTCTCGTTCATAATCAGCATCAACTGTTCATATTCGGAAGTCTTCTGTTCATTATCAACATGTTCAGGAATATGGGGAACAGTAGCGCGGGTACCCTTCTTGGTGCTCTCCTTTCTATGGCAGTGTAAAAGTTGTTTTTTATTGTCATCCCATATAGGTTTAATGAATAATTCGTCTTCAAGCTTGTCCTGTTGCTCGTAAGGGTTCAGAGGTACCTCTAAGAAGAGATTTCTTTTCGTTATTGTTAAAATCTCAGATTCAAATTGCTGATAGATACTATCTGAGAACCTCGTGTGATCTGCATAGCTCATCATGTCGTAATATAGAGAAAGATCGTTGGGACGTAGCAATGTTCTGTACACTCGTGGTCGTTTATATGTCACCCTTTTCCCTTCCTTATCTTTTTCTTCATTTCCTTTGGTTTTCTGATCTCCCATATTTTGAGAAGCCTTTTCCGTCCCATTGGTATTTTCCTTCTTGACATGGCCAGTATTGGGTTGTGTTAAACCAACGAGAGACGACGCATTATGATCTTCTTCCTTCTTCATTCCAATTTCAGCCTTATTGGGGCTCGTTACTGATACCTCATGATGTTCTTCGCTTTTATTTGGACTTCTTGATGTTTGTTGTTGATTTTTTGAATCTTTGACTGCCACATCGACGGTGTTTGTATGGTCATAAACTTGCAAAATCAAGTTCCCCTCGTAAAATTGTATGTTACAATCTCTCAGTACTTCCATGATGGCGTAGGGTATCCGGCCCCTCGCTACATGTTCTAAAAATTCCTTCAAAGTCTCATTATTCTTGTTTAGTATCAGTCCGTCATTGGTCATCTCTGGGTTCTTTTGTTGTTGTTGCAGTCTGGTATTGGCAGGTGCACAAATTTTGTAATTGTTTTCGTAAATATGGAACTCAAAACTAGGACGGTATTGCTCGTATTTCTTTAGTAAACCTTGTGAGTTTTCTACAAAGTTGTATGATCTTCTAGGCTTCGTGTTCTGTGTCATTAAAAGCTGATTGAACTGTGTTTCATAGTTCTGTAGCGCTAATTGTCTTTGATGTTGGGCCTGTTGTACTTGCTGCTGTCGCAGGAGCATCCGCTGCTGTAGCATTTGACGTTGGCTCATGGGTTGTCCATTGGGGTTCATTACTGGCATACCGGCACCTGGGTGGCGCTGATTCGGTTGTTGTGCCGCTAGTCCTGGTGGGGCTTGCACTGGCATGTTCCCACTGGGACTCTGTCCTAACATACTTCTATTCACAGCAGCATCTGGAGATGATATCTGCGCTCTCTGTAGTCCACCACTTGGAGAGGCACCGTAATTCAATGGAGAATTTATGTTCACGGGGCTGCCAGGAGAGTTGACACTATTAACAGGAATACCCATCCCGTGAGCATCATAACCACTTCCGGGACTTCCACTCATATTGTACTGATTTCAATTATTTTGATTTCGATACCTATTTTCAATGAAATTGTCCTTGGATGATATCTCAAATAACAACCTTCAACAACAAAAGCTCAATCTAAAAGGTGTCAATTCAATGTGCAATCTCCTAAACCTAGTCACAATGATATCGAGTTGATCTGTCTTTCTGCTTTCACAAAGCTAACGTCAGCTTGTTTTGTTATCAACTTCAAAATAATGTCACTGAAAAGAAAGGTATAGTAAATATCTTTCCCCCTACAGTTAATCTCAGCCCAGTTAGGTGTGTAATGGCTTGTTCTAATCTCGTATATTGTACCGTTAGTCCCTGCTCTCTGTGGTTTATATGACCGTGTTTTATTTAGCGCTGATAGGTTTTTTCAGTTGGTGCTCAGGGCTCATCTCTCACTTCGGTTTTCTTCTGACATAGTAATGTTTCGTGTTATATGACATACTGCATAACATGCTTATAGCGCAATGGTATTGCACTGGCAGGGATAGTTGCTGGTTGCTTGTAGTTTTAAAGTGGCTATTATAGTGTTGGTATTGATGTATTATAGATCTGGGTTGTGTTTCTCTATAGAAGGAGCCGTTCGGAATTGGATAACTTTTGGAGAGTTGTGATGCTTTCCTAAACGTCAATTTGTTGTATAGTCACCATATTGTGTTCGCAGTCTTTCATGTTTGAAATCAGAATAAACATAATAAGCTTAGAGTGGGGAAAATGATAAATGCACTTTTTGTAATTCGATGCTGTCCCCTTCATATAAATCCAGAGAAATATAGATATATTAAAAATAGATTACATAAATGTCGCGCTACAAGTAAACCATGAATTCAACATGATTAAAATGACCTTAAAAAAAAAAAAAAAAAAGGGAAAAGAGAAATTAAGAACCAAATACAAATACTAAAAAAAAGTAGTAATGTTCTGCTTTGAGTGTGTCTCATCATTGAGCAGCCTTCCACAAATCCTCTAGACCCAACAGAGAGGTAACGACACCTGCTAGACCGATTGACTCCTCGCTGCTGGACAGGTAACCCAAATTGTTCAACACTATGAAAGTGTCAAAGGAGTCCCACACCAACCTTCTGACAGCACTGTATCTCTGCTTACAAGCAGTTGCATAGGCTGCCTTGATATCATCTGCGTTGGCATTCACCTTCTCTGCATCATCTTCACCCTCGGCCTTCCTCGAAGCGATGTCTAGGATCTTGTTCTGGGAGACACGGATATTGTGGACATCCATCACGAGACCGGATGCCAGGCCAAAGAACCAGAACCAATTGGCCAGCTTAGGAACCTGTTTCCCAGTGAATGGCGTCACTGGCACTATACTTAGGATACGCAACAGGTTGATCTGGTCCAATGTCAAGTAACCTGCATAAGCCAGGTTCTTAACCACATTTCCGACACGCAAGACAACATCTCCAGAGAGTCTGTTGTCATAGAACTTGGAAGCCGCCTGCAAGTGATTCAGCGGCTTCAAGAAACGTAGCATCTTCCTCACCATTGTGAACTGTGTCTGCAAGCCCTTGGCCAACGCAGACACCTGGTTGGCAGCCAAGAACCTACATAGATATTGTAACAAACGCAACGCCTTCTCTCTGCCAGCAGTTGTATCCAAATACTTAATCAAACGAGTCACCGTTGGGTGATAAACCAATGTATCACAAACCATCTCTATTTCTTCTTTTCTCTTCTCTATTTATCTAATCCCTTCTTTTACAATTATATAAAACTGATAGAGAGAGAGACTGAAAGAGAAAGAGAAGTAGTCATCTCCTTTATATATATTTCCCTTTATTTCTCTCAACCCGTCGGCGGAAATCCACTCCCCTCCGAGACACAGAGACACAGAGAACAGTACAATAAACAGCCCTTGCCCTTCTCTGCGCTCTCCAACTTCCTTCCACACACAGAGAGAGAGAGAGAGAGAGAGAGCGACGGATGCACAGACGCGCACGGAGGGGGGAGGGGTGGGGGTTGGGAAGGAACTTCTTTCTCTTTTTTTTTTTTAGGGTTTGTTCATACCAGTTACTGAACAGGAAACCCTATGTATAGTGGTGGTTTTTTTAGGGTTTTCGGAAGTGAGAAACTAAACACCGAGATACACAGAGATGTACAGAGAGAGAGGGAGGGAGGGAGGTTGGACGGCGTTAGGGTTTGGTAAGATGACACAGGAAACTCCGGCGGGGAAGGGAAAATAAAAAACAAAGAGGAAAGTTGACGCGTCTTATGGATGAATGGAGATTTTGGGAGGGAAATAAAGAGAGAGAGAGAGAGAGAGAATTAAGGAGAACGGGGAGGATAATATTATTAATATAGCTTTATAATATAATACAGTAGTCGTTTGCATACACAGATATAAAAGAAGCGTGAATGGGGTACTACGATATCGACGATATACTGGCTGACGGGACGGAGGTGCCGTGCAAGTTCAACTATGATATACCGGGGCTCGGGTATTTGGAGAACAATCCGGGAAAACCCGTGCGTAAGAACACGACGCTGCAGCTGCCGCTGTGGCTCGCGCGTGTTCTGGCGATCGTCGGGGCAGATGCGTCTGCTTCAGGGGAAGGGGACGTCGCTGGCGGCGCAGACGGGGGCGTAGATGCAAGTTCTGATGACAACAGCGCAGAATCGTTCGTGGAGCTGCTGGGGCCTGAGATGTTCTCGCCGCGTGTGATTAATGCGGTGAAGACGGACGGGCGGGCGTTGGATCTGCACGCGCTGAGCCCGCACTTCCTGACGGTAGCGCTGAAGTGGGTTGCGCTGTTCAGCGACGCTCAGCTTGGTGAGATCCTGTACACGCTGGTGCTAGAACGTGCGCTGCTGGTGAACAACCACGCCAGCAGTGTTTCCCTTCTCGGAGCTGGCAGCGAGGTGTCGGGGAACAGCGGGAACGGTAGCAACAATACCAGGCAGAGACTAAGCGAGTCACTGCGGCTGCTGCAACAAGGCAGCGGTGGGTTTGGTGGTAGCGGTGCTGGCGGTGCCGGTGGTGCCGGTGGGGCCAGCGGTAGCAATGGTGCAGGCGGGATGGGCCCCGGTGGTGACTCAGTGCGAGGAGGTGTGCCAGACAGCGCCTCATCGATAAGCGCTGGCCAGGCTACTAATCTCGCTGCGTCAAGCAGGTTTCTGCTGACCCTAGACGAGTCAGAGAGAGCTTTGTACAAGCGCGCTCATGATTCGTACAGAGATACAAAACGGTGGATGTTGAAGTGATACATATATACGAACACCACTACATAGAAATAATATGTCATACCAACGTCTCTATTATTAAATTTAATATAATACAAATGAATATACACTAATACAAGAGAAAGAGAAGAAGTGTTTGAAGGAAAAAAAAACTAGAAAAGACCGTCTTCGTCATCGTCATCACCACTCGCGTTGTTGTCGCTGACTTTGTCGTCTTCTTCATTACCACTAGCACTCATCGCCTCTTCTTCATCACTGTCTACAATGAACTCTTCAGAAAGAGAAGACTGCTTCTTCTTTCTGCCACGACCGACATTGACCTCGTCCTCATCTTCATCTTCATCTTGGTTGTCACCAGTCTTTCTTTTCTTCTTTTCTTCACCATCACCTCTCTTCCGCTTGCGGGTAGCTTTCTTCTTCTTACCTTCTTCTTCGACGCCTCCGAACTCTCCGTCTGCATCGGATAAGTCGTTGACATCCTTCTCATCAACCAAAAAGGACTCACGCTCCTCCATAAGTTTACGGGCTTCCTCTTGCAGTTTTTTGAATTCCTCGTTCTTTCTTTCCATAGCAGCCTTCTCTTCCTCAGCAACCTTCCTTTTCCTCTCTTCCTCTTCTTTTTCAGCCCTGGCTTGCAGGACTCTAGCGTCCTCAATTTTCTTACTTTGTTCTTGCTCGAATATCTCCTGTTCAGCAACAGATCTTTCAAGTGCACTCTTCATAGTGGTCTCACCCAGTTGTATACGTTGCTCCAATTCTTCCTTGGATACAGTCTTGAAACCTTCGCTAGCATCAAGCTCTTTTAACAACACAATAGCTTCGGCTAAACCAGTTACAGCAGCCTTCAAATCAGCGGCTGTACGGTGAATCGATGCAGTTCTTCTTAAAGTCTCAGCAATTTGGAAATGTAGCAAAGCCACATTATATTTTAGCACGTCTAAAAACCTAACATTTCTGAAATTAGACTTTTTCTCTGTCTCAAGAGACTCAGAAGCTTTCTGGAGAGCGTTCTGGAAATATGGAACTGATCTCTCTCTCATACCACGTGAATACCATGCTCTGGCGAGCAAATTCAGTACTCTCGACCTGTTAACACTTTGAGATTCTTCATCACAGAACTTCTTCAAAACATATTCATAAGTCTCGATGGCTTTGATATAGTCACGCATATCGAGCAGACAGTTGGCAATATTAACATGCACATCTTCATTCTCCAGGGTATCTCTGACCTTTCTCAAAATTTCCAAAGCAGGTCCCAACCTCTTGTTTTCAGCAAACATGATGGCAATGCCTTGAGCAGCAAAAACGTTGAGAGGATCAACTTGTAATACTTTTTGATATAACTGAATGGCCTTCAAAAATGATTGCTTGCTCTTTTCTTGGTCTTTTCCAGATTTACTGTTCTTAGTGTCACGGCCAAGAGTTACGTACAGATTTGCAAGAGCTATCAAAGCATAACAGTCATGCGAGTTGTACTTTACCAGTGTATCTCTATTAAAAACCGTTTCCTTTGCATTCGTTTCAGCGACACTGCGGCCGGTTAACTCTAGACGTTTCAAAAACCAGGCATAGAAAGCTCTAACTTCCAGATCATCCTGCTTATCAGCCACCAACTTCTCCACTTCTTCTCCAAGTCTGTTGTATTCTTCAGAATTGTCTGCGCCAACTCTTCCAAGCTCATTATATAACTTTCTCAATTTGGCGGTAATATGTCCAGGATGCTCGCCCAAAAGAGTATTATATTTGCTTAATGCGTCTTCTAGATCTTGACTCTCCATTGTCCTTGCTTCATTATAGTCAATCACCAATTTCTCTACTGATGTATTTTTGTTCTCATCAGAGAGACCCAAAGTCACAAGTGCGAGACACTCTTGCGCTTGCTTGAAATCACCGTTGATAAAATATAAACATGCAAGGTTGTTAGTGATTTCTATTGGAACACTAGAGTCTCCTCCAACAATTTTAATGTTCTTGACCGCCTTCTCCAAACTTTCGAGAGCTAGTTTGTAGTGGCTCTGAAGTTCGTATAACTGGGACATAACCAAAAATACTCGTGGCAACGCCAGTTGGTTCTTCTTCGCAGCTGTAAGCTTGACGTACTTTTCGAGATACTGGAGTGCCTTTCCTAATAGTTTCATTAACTCGGTACCGGTGGTTTTTTTCTGCTTCTCTTTGTCGCTCTTATTATACTTCCTGTTTTCGTTGCTACCTGTAAGGCACTTACCTGCATATAAAAGCCCCAACATGTAATTTAATTCCTGTAGGTTTTCATTATTCTTATACAAACCTTCAAAGGTCAATATACTTTCCTCTAATAGCTCATTCTTTATTTGAGTTTGACCCAATCCTAGTTTTGCTAGAAGATTATTTTCATCACGTCTTAAACTTTCTTGGAACATAGTAAAAGACTTTTTGTAGTCACCTAAAGCATAGTATGCTCTACCACACCAGAATGCTGATTCTGATAGAACTGAGTCAGTTGCAATAGATGCTAACTTCGCTATCTTTTGCTCGTAAATATCTTGTACTGTCTTAAATTCTTCTTTAAAATAATAGTAGGTTTGAAGTAGCACCAATAGAACCGGGTTTTCCGTTTTATTCTTATATACATTATTCAGATCGGTCAATGCTTCAGTGTAATTCTCCTTGAATTGGGTATCATTTTCTGAATTTGTCAAAGAATTATGGAATTTTCCCAATAGCGCCAGAATAGAAGCCTCAGTGTTATTTGGATTTAATATCAACGATCTTTCCCAAGCCTGGATAGCTAATTTGTAATCTTTCAACTGCCAAAAACACATACCAATACCTAATCTTGGATCAGGTTGCAATACCGGGTTGATAACTAGCAATTCCTGGAACAGTTTCAGACTTGCAACATAGTTTTTTTTCTGATACATTAATTTTGCTCTTAAAAGCAGGAAAAATGCATTTGGTTTTGAAGCTTTACCGGTTCTTTTGTCCTCTAAATGAATAGATTTCACAAACAAGTCTGAGGTCTCGAGTGCTTTATCATAATTACCACGTTCATAATACAGGTCCACAGTGGCAAGCATATTCCCAATCCAGGTAGGATCAAACCCGATGGCGTCTCTTAGATGCACTTCTGCCTGTGTCAATTCATGTTCTCTAGTGTCGACATTCATAGAGGTTTCCTTTGCCATTCTTAGATGAGCCCAAGTTAAAAATGTATGCAGCGAAGCCTTCTCCGCACCGTCAAATACTCCTAATGCTAACTCTATAAGTTTAATTCCCTCAGAGACTTTACCTTGATTACAGTACGCAATTGCAATGGTTAACCAATGCTCTTTATCAGAACTTTCCTCTACCAGTAGAGTTTTCAAGTCTGCTGCATCCTCTGGTAAATCTGTTTGCAAATCAATACTAACCAATTCTTCAGAGGCTTTCAATGGGATATCTAGTGTACTGGCCCATTCCATCTTTGGATATTCATAATTACCTGCAGTGTTAGGATCATTCTCCACAACACCGGCACCTTTAACTACTACAGTGCTCATTTCTGTCCTATTCTTCGTCTAAAAAAAATAGATTCCTTTTTAAATGAAATGACTGGGAATTAAAAATTAGATGTCTTAAAGGATGAAAATTGCCTAAATCTTACTCTTTCCTTCTCTTTTTCTCGCAATCGATAGAGTTCTTATCTAAGTTCCTCTTTCCATATCCGTCTTCGGGGGCCGCAATACCTCAGATATTATATTATTTTCAATAAGTACTTCAAAGTCCTGATGAAGCCAGATCCTAGAATTCATTCAAATCTTGCATTGTGATTTCCCATGGTTGCCATTGCACTATTTACTTACTTTTTCCCATAAAATGAGACTTTAACGTGTAAAGTGACCATAAACGTGCCACTATATTGTGTTAATACGAAGAATAAATACGCTATAGACATGTGTAATAATAGATATTCTTGAGTTTGAAAGTTGATGGTTGAAGTAAGATAAAATTGCCAAAATACTTTTGACCAAGAAGAAGAAATTTTTGAATGATTTAGCGAAAGTGTTAATGAAGTAAATAGCATTACTCTAATAACCTTACTACATTAGTCTATCTATCTGTAACTCGGACAAATATCCTGAGTCGTGTCTCGGTGAAAAATATCTCATTCAAAAAAGAATGTCTTCAGAATACTCTGTATAATAATTAAATGTCATTAATTGCTTTCAAAATTAGCACGCACTCTTAAGTAATGCTCGAGTTCTTGCTTAGAAACACTAGGAACAAGTTCTTTATGCGCATTTAAAATATCTTCTACGGTAACAATCACATCGGTATCAGCCTCTGAAGCTACATGATCGAACCAATACCTTATCGATACATTTTTATTGTTATTCTCATTATACTTGGTGACTTTTGCGTCAATTTCTCTGGAGATTCTTAACATTGCCTTTAGAATAGAGTCAGAACATAGGGCATAAAAATCTGCACCGGTGTAATTAAAAGGGAAATCCTTTACAATCTCATTAAAATCAACACTATCGCTTAACTTAAACTTTCTAGTCAAAGCCTGCATAATGTTAACCTGCTTTTGATCCGAATCAGCAATGCCTAAGTATATCAATTTATCAAATCTTCCAGGTCTCAATAATGCTTCATCGAGCAAATCAGGTCTGTTGGTTGCACCAATAATAAATATCCCATCACCGTCTGAACTCATACCATCAAGTTCAGCCAAAAGTTGGGAAACAATTCTATCCATCACACCTCCAGAATCACCTTGATTACCTCTCTTGGGTGCCACAGAATCCACCTCATCGAAAAAGATGACACATGGTTTTGCATCTCTAGCTTTTTGAAATACCCTTCTCACATTGGCCTCAGATTCACCAATATACATATTCAACAATTCGGGACCTTTGACACTAAAAAAATTTAAAGAAAAATTTGTCGCAATAGCCTTCGCTAACAAAGTTTTACCAGTTCCAGGTGGTCCATAAAAAAGAATACCACTTCTCTTCTTTAAACCTGCACCAAATAACTCAGGATGCTTCAAAGGTAAATCAATTGTTTCCATAATGGCATCTTTAACATTACCCAACCCACCGACATCATCCCATGTAACATTTGGTATGCTAGGTGCTCCAATCGAAGCGGAAAATTCACCCCTTGCTTTCTCAAGAGCATAAGTAACATCCTTAGTTTCTATTTTAATTGTATTTCTGTTCCATAGGACGTCCTTTCTATTTCGTTGCAAACATCTTGAACGTGCTAGCTGACTAACATATTTGAGGTCAACAAAAGAGAGACCAGCTGAATGCATAGCCAACCATTCTAGATCAACATTTTCAGAAAGCTTTAACTTGCTAGCGATCCCATCGTAACTAATACTTTCTTCTGAAAATAGCCAAGAAAGTATGTTAGCTCTCTGCTTTTCATCAGGCGGTTGCACGAGAAAGTCAAATTTGATATACGATCTAAACCTCTCGGGTAAAGAGTCAACATCATTACATGTGAAGGAAAATATAACACCAGAATATATGTCATTACAATTTTTGATAAAATCGATTATCTCGTTTTCTAAGTTTTTAATCTGTTTGAATTGTTGATAATCTTGTACTGGATCACATTTTTTTAATATAAACTCGATGTGTTTTATTAAAATCAATGTTGGTCCTGTGTAAAAAAGGAGGCTTTCCAACTTACCTTTCAAATACCCAATAATTTTAGGAACCATCTCTGGTGAACCATTTGCTATAGGTATACTCTCACAATCAATTTCCACAATTTGGTAACCCGCTTGTTTTGCGATATAAGAGATCAGAGCACTTTTACCAACCTTTCGAATAGTTGAAGTAAGGAGCAATGAAAATGGTAAAGCTGAGGCTTTCGATCGACAAACCTTGTTTGTTTCGAGTACTTTAATAATTTTATCATAAAGTGGAAATATCTTTGTATTATAGCTGAAAGTGGTTGGGAAACCGTAGTAGGAATGAATACTGTTCTCAAATCTTAATGGAAGCTCCTGACAAATTGTATGAGAGGTAATAAGTTTAGTTCTTTTCGGGTCAACGTAATATTCCCGCTTGTAATCAGTGATTTCAGTATCGAAGCTGCTGTCTCCAACCATGAACCATACTAAACAGTCATCCCCCATTACTTGAATCTCATCATGAAGTGGTGGATCCTCAAAAGAAAAATCAGCAATATTAGAATTGAAGGTAATGGGAATCAATAAACCCTTAGACAAAACCCTTCTTGAGCTTAAAAAATAGGCTTTTAGTCTTTGAAATATTATTTCTTGATAGACCTTTTGTGATTGTAACCAGCTACCAATCTTGTAAACTGAAACTTCAGTTGCAATTGGGAAGTCAATTTCTGAAGGATACATCGTCTCTATTGTTATTTCTGGCTTATCATAAAAATGAGCGAAAACACTAGGTTTCACATGTACAGATTCTTTATCAAGTAAATTGGGTTCATATAAAAGAAAAACACGGACAAATAAACTGCAATTTTCATTTGATATCCGAACAAATGTACCACTGGATAACTTATGACGCATTAATAAGGATGAACTCATGAAAACATGGATTGAGTCATCCTCATCTTCAGATGGCGGAGGAAAAACAAGAGAAATGGGAATAATATGTCTCAGACACGATACCTTTATCAGTTGTACATTGGAATCGTCGTTTACTGATAGCTCGGTAATATTCGGAAAGTCTTGGTTACTCTTCACTAAAATACATTCTGTTTCATCAAAATCAACTAAACCTTGCCTGGTCGGTTCCGTAGATATAACATTGCAGAGCAAATTAGATATCGAATCACCTTCACGCAGAACAGTGATTCTATTTTCAATATTAAATTTCAAGGAAAGAACCTTTCTTCTATCCATTTCACTAGGAATTGTCACCAACTTATCATAGAACCTTGGGTTCATACCCAATACTACTCTTTCTAACACCGGAGGTACATCCTCCACAGGCTCTATATTGCAAAAATCAATCATGGTGCTTTTGGTATTATTTACTCCTGATGATCGGAGTGGTAAACATATTGTACAATGATCTGATTCCTCAAGCAAATAACATCTAAATATCTTTGAATCATCTATATCCTGGTATGATGGAATGGATATCTCAGCATATTCGCAATTGAGACTTTCCCAAAGATCTTGGGATAACCCACAATCTAATTTAGCCGTTTCTAACCATTTCAAATGTACCTTTACCATATCTCTGTCTCTTCTATCTAGAACCAGGATTTCTGTTTTATATTACAGTTTTCTTCTATCTCCCTTAATTTTCCTGCTTTTGTCAAGAACAAATTCAATTACCAAATTACAATGCTTTAATAGATATCAACTTACATACACAATTTATTGATGAACAAACAGGACCTGTAAAAAACTAATACAATGTGTCAATATACATAGTCGTTTCTTATTTTCAACATTTGGCATCTCCGTCAATGTCTAACGGCTCGGAGGGAATTATATCCGAAGTTTATTTTACAAACTATCGTCACTCGTGATTTAATCACATGCAAACTCTTTCTAATTAGGCAATATGGAAAATAAATTAATGAATAATATTATCGATAGGATGGTTATGGCTCAAAATATTGATTTGAGTGGAAGTTAGCACTATCAAAAACAAAAATTGCTGGCTTCAAGCTGATAATCAATGTTTTGATCCAGTGAAAATATTGTTTTCTAATTTTTGTCATAACGTAACTATACTTTGTTTCATATAATGAACAAGTATTCATTACTTGTTCAAATGAGAAAGAGAGGTTTTGTAAAACATAGGTGTCATTTAATCAGATAACTCTTCTCCAGAACCTCTTTTGCTTCGTTAATCTTTGCGGAAATATAGGGGCTACCACCTTTGTCAGGATGGTTTTTCAATAGCGCCATTCGGTGTTTCCTTTTGAGTAAGTCCTTCGAGAGATGTCGTACCTCACTTTTACTAATATTTAGAATCAACAGTGCTTCATCTTCCGTAATCTGAGGAAAGCATCCACCTTCCCAGGCGTCTAGACGAGCACGCAGAGTTGGATCCAACCGATTGCTCCGGAACCTGTCTGCGAATCTGGAGTTGAATGTACGTATGCTAATACCGTTCATCGCAGCGATCATCCCAGGTGTCAAAGTTTTATATACTTGCCACGCACGCATTGCTGCCTGGGTTGTCCAGGCAACAGCGGTAACTCCTACACCAATTATTATCGGTAAAACCATTACAGTATTAAAAAGGGAATAAAAAAAAGGAATGAGATGAGCGAATATGCAGAAAACAGATCAACAAAGAATTGTAAATTTGTTTCAAGTGTAGACACGTAGATTAAAGTAGAAAAAATAAGTGAATTAAATTTCAAAGGGACCTAGATAGGAAACCTGTATGGCTTGTAGTATGCTTTTCCTATAAGGGCAGCTATATCGCATCAAAAAGAAAAAAAAAAAAACGTATCCTTTCTTATTCTTTCCTTAGATGGAAAAGAAAGGCAACAAAAACAACAAAAAAATAAATAAAACTTCTTAGAAGAATCAGAAAAATGTTGAGAAGATATGGTAACTATAATACAACTTAACAACAGAAATGCCACATATACCACAATATGAAACTCCTAGAATCAAATCCCCCCCCCAAAATATGATGCGAATTAAGAATACAAATCAATCGTGTCCAATACTCAGTCCTGAAACAAAAATAAACCCTGTCCAGCATCAAAGTTCAAAATCAAACCTATATTTTTTGCCAATAGAGACTCATCGCTCTAAACTTCTTATTGAAACTTTGATCCAACTTTAGAATTTTTCACACTGTAGAAAGCACAACTTACCCGCAAAATGATCGATTTTTTTAGAAAAAAATACTAACTTTTACCCGCACCTCTCACCGAAACCTGCCAATCCAATTTATTTTTTTTTTGTTCCCTTTCAAAATTTTTGTACGTCAATTTCTGAGTGTTTTAAATGACGTGTATCCGATTTTTTTAATTTATTTTTTTTAAAAGAGAGATGGTTCATTTTTTCGCTACCAAAAAAATATAGAAAAGATCAAAAAAAAAATTGGATGGTGGGGCAGTAGAAACACCGTAGAAAGTATTGGAAAATTAAATCGGTTGGCGGGGCATTTTTCTTCATTTTAAATCGAAGGATTTCCTAAATGGGACATCCTTGCTGTGCATGTGGAGAATGTTCGAACCAGCACGGTTTCCAGAAAAGGAAATAGGGTACAGATACGCAGGTGTAGAAGGGGTTTTAATTAATATTGGCTGGCTTACTGATCCAACGAAAATCGTAAATCCTTCATTTTTTCTCTTTATCTGACTGAGTCTTTTTTTGCCAATTACAACCAGGCAACAATTCGGGAAATTCTCTACCTAGTGACCAACTCTTTGTTTGCTCGATATAATGTTTTAGGGCCGCGTAGTAGATATAATTCATGCTTGTCTGCAGATTTCTGAATCTAATTCTTAGGACCAGCAACTGTATGAATGGTAACGTGGCGAATTTGAAGCCATTGATCTCTAACTTGCTGGTTTTTTGGTACCTTTCATCTATCAATTAACCTTTTAATAACTTTTAATTACTACTATTATCTATCATAATTCTATTTCAGAAATAGTAATACTTAAAACTCGAAAAGAGAAATACATATAAATAGAAGAGTTAAATTAATTCTTTGAGAAATAAATACTTTCTTTTTTTCAATTTTGAACTATCTTATTTTATATATATATAAGTATATAAGAACAACAAGTTAAAGAGACTAATTTCAATCACTACAGAATTTAAAATAGTTTCTAAAGCAAGAAAAATCACACATATAACAAACAATGCTCACATCAGCTATATTATCCCCAACCTTTATATTCAGTTCACTACTACTGGCTACAACCACTTTTGCCAAACCTGGATTTCTAACGGATCTACAGATATATGATACATATTCTGGTAGCAACAATTGTTCAGATCCACATCATTGGTTCTTGGTTCAGGGTCAAATTTTCCTACCTCATAACTCAACTGATACTATTTACTTCAATGTCCCCGAAGAGTTTGACTCTTTCCCAACCGATGAATTCCCATTGTCCTATAACTCCAAGGTTATCGGTTCCATTACAAGAGACGCTTCTACCAATCAATTTGCTATCCAACCATTGAGTCCAAATGGTCTTAACAACTTAACTACGACTTTCAACTTTTTGTGTAAATTGAATGATAACGGTTTGAGCGAGGTTACTAAACCAGGATCTCTTACTTACACCTTCAACGATAACGAAGGCACTACTTTTACCAGATCAATTAATTATGTGGCCCCAGATGCTTCTAAAATTAATACTAACGGTGGTATCTTTGAAGAAAACAACACTGCTTGGTTTACTATTGACATTCCAGCTTCTCAGTTCACACAGCCAATTGATATTCAATCAACGCCATCCTCTTCCAACGCTTATCAATTTGACTCTGAAAAGACTACTGTCGAAATGGTCATCAAAATGGATGCCTTCAACCAACCTTTAGCTGTTATCCCAGTTTCTGCTTACCATGACGAATCTACCGATTCTCAAATTAACATACACTTTAACTCCTCTTTCAGTGGTGGTAATTACGTTAGAATAACTTATTACTCCACTAAGCTGTCCTCTACATCAATTTCTAATTCCTTAAAGGTATCATATCCTTCAAAGAACTTGGTTAAGAGAGATATTTCCTCTGCTGATCTAAACATCAACACCAACTTGTACGCTACACCATTTGATAATCTAGCTCGTGTTAATGTCACTACTCCAGAACCAGAAGTTTCTGTCCCTGCCAATACTACATACACACCATCATTCTCCAACGATACTTCCACCAACGTTACCGCCTCTATTGATGTTGTTCCAACTTTTGATGTTGTTACATCTACTCAATCTGCAATTGTCAGTGAGTACGGTGTTTGGGTTCCAGTTACAACTCTTGAAAACAACAATGTTGAATTCGAAGCTATCGAGCAGCCATCTTCTGCACCAGGATTTTCAAACAAAACTCTAACAAGTACAAGATTTTCTTCCACACCTACTCCTAGTGCACAAGTATTAGCTTCAGCTACGAGCTCTTCTTCTTTATCCAGTGATCCAACAGTAATTGTTAGTAGTAGCTCTATTGTTACTCCAAGTGCTTTTGTCAACACCAGCTCTTCTACTATCAGTAGTTCCATTGTCACAACTAGTGCTTTCATCAATAATAGCTCTATTATCAGCAGTAACTCTATCATCAGCAGTAGCTCTACCATCAGCAGTAGCTCTACCATCAGCAGTAGTTCTATCGAAATTTCCAGCGCTTTTATCACTAATAGTGCCAAACCTGCATACATCAACTCTACCAGTGTGCCAACTAATCAATCATCTTCCATAAATTACGCTACAGCTACTAACAAAGATACAACTACAGAAACAACATGTCCAACATGTGCTGCTGTCCACGAACAAACAACGGTCACTAGTAAAAGTACAACCACAGAAACAACATGCCCAACATGTGCTGCTGTCCACGAACAAACTACTGTTACTAACAAAAAGACAACTACAGAAACAACATGCCCAACATGTGCTGGTGTTCACGGCCAAACTGCAGTTGCAACATATGGTGTTGTTTCTTCGAGTTCGGTTCCAGAGAAACTTTCCGAATATGAGTTCATTGAAGCTGTTTCAACGTTATCCTCTTCAACTACCAAAGTCGGTCCAAAATCTTCTGATATCGTTCAAATTTCCAAGAATGTGCAAACCAGCAGCATTCCAGCTAAAGTTTCTACCCTTGAAGAATTACAACCAGTTAGTACAATTTCCTCTAAAGCCACACCAAGTCCAGTTAAGTCTGAAAATGTTTACGCAAGTGTTTCAAAGAGCACCGTATCCGCCTCTGTCACAACTATGGGAGCTTTGGAGCCGGTTTCCACCATTAAATCTAAGACTGAAAGTTCTGTTCTAGTTCAACAGAGTTCTGTAATTGCCTCTACTATTCCTCCAAGGACCTCTGTTTACACAACATTACAACCATACTCTTCTATTTCTACTATAGCAACTTCCAGAAATGCTACAACCAATGGCATTCACTATTACCAAGGTAGCGGTCAAAGAATGGCTGTTTCAATGAGTAGCATATTATTTGCCATCTTCTTTGCTCTAATATAAGAAGAAATACGTCATTGTTAAAATATTATAGAAACATCATAAAATCCAAAAAAAAAAATCCATTCAAAAATTCTTTGCATTAAGCTTTCCTGATAAACTAACCACTGCATTCTTAAGGTTCTTTACTATAAATATTGTTTGTAATACTAATAAAATCAACTAATTGATAATATATCTATTGACTTAAAAACTTGTATATAAAAAATAGGTAAGATAAACACACATATTGATACAAGCACCTATCATTGTAATCGCAATGGAGCCTACTTAGTTAGCAATTAAAATCAAACTTACCATTTTGTATCCATTCAGAATATTTTATTTTATATATCTAATCAGATTAACTGTCTATCTATCTATATCCAGTGAAGACCTAGGAGTGACACGACGGAGTAACCGATCTTGTAAATCCATACTCTCTAATAAACTATTATTTACATTTTTGTTTACCTGGAAGTATAAGCCATTGCCATCAACACTATCTTTCTGTTTTTGAATTGGTAAAACCCATTCTATCACACTAGTCCCCATAACATCCTTCCAGTTTTCCTTCCAACTTCCTAAATCAAAAATATTTACAGCACCTTTAATGGGTTCGTTTGAAAACTCATTGAGAAATGCAATTTCTTCTTTATATCTTCTCAGCCTGTAAAGTTCTATGGTAGTTTGATTCAAGCAGAGTTGCCAAATACTAAAGATCGTGAATATACCCAAAGATATTGATATCACAACTGCTAGAAGCCACAGTGCTAACAGTGTGAAGTCTATCAGTTCCTTTTCAAAACCTTCTTCTTGAAACCATGTGTAAAGTTCCAATGATGTGACTAGTAATATTATCCCACTATAAAAGATACTGTATATGAGAAATTGAATGAAATATTTCTGATTTCTGTAACCCACACATTCTGCAAACCAAGGGCAATGGTGATCCATCTTTAAAATACATTGGTTACATGAAGAACAATGGTGACACCTATCTGGTTTCCATGAATGACATGTCTGACATATCCTGAACCTTCCGTCCTTTTTCAAAGTAAATGATCTCTTAGTAATAAACTCTGGTGGTAATTCGAGCCCGTTTTCAGCTGCATGCATATCTCTCACTTTGAGACTTGGAAAATCAGTGCTGACACCTGGGCCAACAAATATAATCTTATAATATGTGTACAATGCTAAAATAGTAACACCAATAACAAATGTAGCCACTGTGTGTTGATTAATTATCGTCACCGACTTGATAGCAGCATATACTGACCATAGGTATATTGCAGTGCTTAAAACCTTCGGAAAAAGCTTAGAAAGAGCATGCCCATACCTCATCTGTAATCATAAATTCGGATATATGTTTGTGTAAAACCGATACCTTTTAAAAATTGAAAAGCACACTATATCTCCTCAAAGTGATAAATTCTCTTAAAGTCATCGGAATCCATTTAAAACTCTTTTTTTTTTGTAAATCATCGCCATTATTTCTGAATTCTCACGCGAAAAGAAGCATTAAAAAAAAAAAAAATATCATCGAACTGAGCCTCTATTGTAATATTAGATATTATTAAGAAAAAAAAAATTTCAATTAAAAGATATTCAATACAAACATTCGTTAAATGTAAATTATCAAGTTCAAGAACTAAATATTTCTACATAGCAGAGCTAATAGTAACAAACTTCATTTCTAGTCTCCACGAAGAAATATCCTTGTAAAAAGAAGTTAAAGAACAACAACAACAATTTCAAAGATGTTATGCCAAATAGTCGACTATAGTTTTGGAAGATCACCCAATGAGTTGTTAATAATGCCAAGGAACATATCAAAATTTGACTCAAGGAAATTATCAAGAATTTGTGGCTGATCCAAACCAGTGATGTCGTTGGGTTCGTCTTTGCCCTTGATCTGTTCACACTCTATGTCTGAGGATACAATTGACAGCATGTCACACAATTTCTTCAAAATTTCACTATTCATACCACTCAGTACTTCTGGGTCGTTCAAGTACCTTCTTATCAGTTGAGGATTTCTCATATCTAATCCCCACTTCATGTTGACATTCTTTAAGATTAGTGACGGTACATCAGCCGTCTGGAAAGTTCTGTTCCAAAAGTTATTTACGACTTGGACTAATTTTTTAGTATCCACCAGATGTAAGATATATTTGAACATAGGTGAGCAGTAGGAGCTTGTAAAATACTCTCTAGATAATTTGCGCTCCATCAAGTCAATTAGTTTTCGCATCTGAGAGCTAATATTATTAATTATCGTTTTAACATACAATGAATTCTTTTCATCAGAATCATTCCACTTCCCGACAAGACCACCATTAATTTGTTTTTCCAACTGATCATACTTGAAGGAGAATCTTGTTAGAAAGCAACTCAACAGAACCCATAGTTTAATAACTAAGTTTGATACAACTCTATCAATAATATATTTATGACCTGCGGGAATACTTTTAGAAAATTTACCATCTAAGTAGTTTATTATGAGAATTGTCAATTCTGAACAAGATTCAACAGCATCAAATAAGAATTTATGATAGTAATGCTCATACTTTTTCCAATCCTGAGCACATTTCTCTTCGAAATAAACAGCTAAGACAAAATTTGCACTCATGATAGTGGATTGCCCATTAATATTAGCTAGTAAAATTTCTGTATTTTTAACCTCTGAAATATCCAAAATAGCTCCTCTTGAAGTTGCATATGGATCTTCTTTTAGGGTTTGATTCACCATATCCGTAATAGAAAATATATGAAACATAAACGTCCTGGTTCTTTCCAAGTTTTCTAAGATTTCGCTCAATTGGGAAACATTACTGATTGGCGCACAGCTTGTTACCAACTTGTTCAATATCATTTGAAATTTATATTTATCCTCCATAATTTGAGAAATTGAGGAATCAAAAAGTGTGAGAGGCATCATGGTGTTTTGAAGAATCTTTATCATACTGTTTTCGGCTCCTAAGAAGGCATTCATTTGTTCCAATTCCACACTATTGGCAACACCATTTGGTATGGAAATGGTCAATTTTAAACTGTTGATTCCGATCCATAATTTTCGTCTTAGGTTGAGAATAGCAGGGTCTGGTTCAATCTCATTGAAATATCTGGTGAATTTCGATGGGTCATGATGTAATCCTAGAGTGATCGCAATTTCATACAAACATTTCAAACGAAGAGTCTTTTCATGCAAAAAGCTTACAAGTTCTGTATTGGGTTCCAGATATGTTAACACATAAGAATACAATTCACAACAAAAACTGTTTTCATTTGTGTTTTTGAAACTGTCTAAAACACTCAATAACTTGTTGCTATGTTGATAGAATGTTTTTAATACTGTATTTGAATCCTTAGATACTAAAAACGACAGTTCATTAGCTGTATCCAGTCTTCTAAAAGAGATTGTTAAGATCAAAATAAACAAAGTCAAAAACTCAAAATTTGATTGTATCTTTGTTTTCTCCAATACATTGAACTTGTATTTACCATTTGGCTGTTCAGTCATTATTTTAGCCAGGTTACTCTCAAATGTCGGTATTTCCATAAATGGAAAAAATGGATATATATCCTCATAAAATTTTTTCAAAATATAATCAATTTCGGCTACATTGAGAAGGCTACTTTCAATTTCAAATATCAATAATTGCAGTCCGGCGCACAGTTTTGGGGACATCGATTCATCTAGGTTAATTGTCTTATGTGTCAATCCCATTGATAATAAGGTGTCTTGGCGCTTTTCTGTGTCTTCAATCCATCTGATCATTGATGTTTGGACAAATGGTAGGGAACTCACATCATGCTCTGCCTGATTCACAGGTGTGGGTGGTTGTAGTTTTTTTAAAGCTTCTAAATAAGATTGTGACTGAGGACATTTCATCAATTTACTGTGTAATTCCATCATAGTATTACCGTGGATTGCTCCGCTAAGAGATCTCGCAAATGAATCACGTTGGACCAGACTGTGTACTGCAAATGGCGAGTCTAAATAGGAAATCGATCCATAGACAACAATCATGTTCCTCGGATTGAATAACTCAATTCTCTCATCTTCTAAGTACCTCCATGCATTATTACTTATTTTTAGAGGCTTAGGTGGTACAATATTGGAAGGACTAGTATATGTAGATGACATATCGTTGGGAGACATATGGTTCGACATAACGTTGTTAGAACTAATACCTGTCGACGAAAGTGTGTTCGACAAGTTTACTGATCTTGAATGAAAATCAGTACCTAAACTGTCTCTTGATCTATGTTCTGAGGCACCGGTAGAAGGAATGGACGTTGGAGTAAATTTGTTATCACGACTTCCGTCCGTCATTTTGGAAACAGTTACAGCAATCTTTGATTTAGCATTTTCGTGGAATGGTTTGCTTACAAATCCGGTATTCACGCTGTTATATTTTGGTTTAACAACAGGTTCTTGTTGAATAATATTGACAGATCTCATGGCATCACCATTCCGATCACCTGACTCTTGCGATGAGCTAGAATCCGGATAGACACATATCTTACCACTCTTCACACACCTGGAACATTTGGGCCTTCCTTTATCACACTTCTGCTTCCGTATCTTACAGCTGTCACAAACGTAGGATGGTCTTGATTTCTTATTATCCTGTAGTTGCACCATAGCGAGCCAATAATGATTACTTAATCCTGACTACTTTTTATTCTTCTTGTAGATCAAACTAGCACCTTAGCTCTTTGTTTAGTTTAAAGAAAAGAACTAAAAATAACTGCAAAACAAGCGACTTTCAAACTAAAGAAGGTGATTTATAATGTAAGTTGTAAAGTAGGTACTCTGAATCGGATATACGCGATACTTGTGATATATCAGCCGCCACCCGATTCCCCGACCCGATGGTTTGAAAAAGCGACAAAGAATACCAAACAATCTATCGTCCGATATGATATAATTACTTATCTTCTTTTAAATATATATATATTTAGAAGAATGTATTAGTATCATTATTAATATATGTACAGCTAAATGTCTATATTTACTGACCCTTAAATATGTCTATATTATCAATATCAAAGTATTGAGTGTAGTCACTTTTTGGTGTGAAATGTTGGGTATCGTTTAATGATGCATAGTAGTTAAAATCAATGCTGATTTCCTTGTAAAAGCCAATTGATGCCGTTATATCAAATGCTGTTTTTTTTTCAACATTTTGAATTTCAGACTCTGAGCCCTTCTCGTCTAATTTATAATTGAAAAGGCTGACTATATCGGATTTATCTTCATCTCTGTGTTGCAGAGCCAGTTTTTGTTCTGTTATAATAGTGTCCTCGTTGGTCAATAAATGGATCTCATCAAGATGGCTAGCCAAGTCTTTGTTAATTGCTGATATCTTTGTTAAATGGAAATTTCCAAGATAAAGTTCATCAGTGGCAGTTAATTTCTTTACAGCATCAACGTTATTTAAAACAGGCAGTGAACCGTTTAATGTCTCTAGAAGTTTCAGCTGTGTAGTTTTCCTAAGTTGGCTGTTGATCCAGCTCTGTTTCCGAGACTTGAATGGCGAGATTTCATTTTGTTGATCACCCTTTTTCTGTCTGTATCGTCTAGTGGAATTCATATTGAAGGCAAAAAGGTCACAAAACCACGTAATAGCCCTAGTTGTATAGTATTCATTCCAATAGTTATCAAATGCGTCCGGATAACCTCTAATATTTTCTAAAATCTTTGAAAATGTTATATCGTTACCTCTCCTAACGATCTCCGAATTAATTTTTTCGCTCAAGCTTGAAATATGATGGATATTCCACCAATGCGTGTAGCTACGTTTAATCTCTTCAATTCCAAAATTGTTATGAAGGTAATGATCTGTATTCATTTCCCACAGCGATGGTTGATCTTCTTTCCAGACATAATTTCCTAGAAACAGATTTACCGCGTCTTGGCGTTGAGCATCCATAAAGGAGTTACTATAGAACCGTTTAATACTCTCTATCATATCTCTTGAATGAGACTTCCACTGGTTAATCTTTCTATAAGTTTCCATGGTATTGACCAAATGCGAACCACCATATTGCAAAGCAATCGTGTCTCCCAGGTCATGGAAAAGTTCAGTTAAAATATTAACGATATCAGAGTCATACTCTAAGTAAGCATCGTCTATAATACCCAGAGATCGTAGTTGAACCCCCAGGGCTCTTTTCCCAACCACAAATTGTGCAGCATTTGTTCTGTCTAAACAGTCAATACAGTTTGATCTACAAACACCCTCTTGAATTCGAGTTGCTTCAAAAGTTTTATTATTATGAAATACACCTGTGGTTGCAATTGTCTTGATAGCATATGTCTCTAGAAATTCCAAAACGCCTTGTCCATCTTGCTTCGATGCCCTACTCATATCCCATGACGTGTAGTCAATTTTTTTCGGATTAGGCAGTAACTGGTTTAAGTACTTGATACACTCTTCGTATTCCTTTAATAGTTTAGTCTCCCTGGGAATTTTCTCTTTAGTTTTAATTAAATTTAGTACATCTACCTGTCCACCGCCGTATCGTTGAAACAAGTTATCGAAATGAATCGCGGCTGCCGAGAAGAACGGATCTCTCACTGTTATTTCTATCGGAGGCTTCGCCGTCAGATTACTAGCTTCCTGAGTCCAATATAAAGGTATCGATCCACGATGTTGAACAAATGAGGTGTATCTATCACTATCAAAGTAGCCACCATCAGGTTTATGGAACCCCGTTAGAACCATATCTGAGACAATCTGCTCCGTCTCGACTTCGTTAGCCACGTAGCCATTAGTATTCACACCACGTTTCAGAAACCTCGCACCCGCAAAGAACCTCGATCTTCGGGCTATCAACGTAATATATATCGACTTACCAGACACCGAGACGTTTACTTGATCGATGAACCCGTGTATGATAGGCTGAAACCAGTCATAAACACTATCAATACAGGAGAACACGGGTTCCAGTAGGTTGCTGTTCCACATAAACATCTGGCTATAGTTATCGTTATCCACAGGGATCTCAATATCAGTTCTGTTCACTGCTTTCAGTTTCTCCCTCAGTATATTCGTCTGCAGTGTATTTGTAATGTCGTACGTAAAACTGAAGTAGAAGGTCTTCGTCAAATCCAAGTCCTTAAAGATATTCATAAGCTTCGCCTCTGCCGAGTTCTTCTCCGGCAATTTATAGTTATGCCTGCTTATTATCGGCACAAGCTGTGTGCCGTCTATATGGAAGATGGAATGTCCACCCAACACGGCGACCTGACTCAGCTCCGTGACCACAATCATGTAGTAGCAACTAGTGAAACGAATGAAACCCAGAAGCGCATAACACGTCAGGATCTTCGTCAATTGGTTCCCACTAGCATCCTCTAGACGTGCCAGCACATCCATGATCTCATTCCTAGTGAAAAACACATTATCCTCCAGCAAGTTCAACTCTCTGACGGGCACGGTGAGATCTATCTCAAGTATCCGAAACATCGTCTCCCGCTTGTTACTCCCTACAATATACATCCGCTCCTTGGTCTCATATATAGTATACTTGCTCAACACAAACGTAGACTTCTTCTGTTGTATCGTCACCGCAACATCTCGACCAAACGGCTCCGACTCAGTATCCGGACTACCACGATCCATTTATTGATAAATTTTTCAAAACACAAACAAATCAAAAAGATATACCCTTGTCCTCTAAAACTCTAAGCAGAGAGACCATATCAGCGGCTAAATAAACAAATAAAAGGAAGTAAGAATCAAGATCCAGTTCCTTTTTGTGTTGGTGAAAGATCACCCCATCGCTTGGTCTGTAAGAGTAGAGTCCCACACACGCCCTTTAAAAAAAAAAAACAAATTCCACGGATTGCGCCAGAACGAAAAAAAAATTCACAGAACGAAAAAAAAAAAATCCACGTTGTAGAGAAATAAAAAGTTTTTGATTTTAAAAAGGGGGTGGAGATTGTGATATAAAGACAAGAATCAGAGCCACAAGAACTCGAGGAACTTGAATATTGAAGTTATAAACTGGATCTGTTTCTCTGTCACTTCTTTTTTTTTTTTCTTTTGTGAGTTTAAGAACAGGTTTTGATAAAAAAAAAATTGAAAAAAGGTAAATCATTTTAATATAAAACACGAACAGAATATAACAATAGGAAAGATTTAAGAAGATATAGAAATAAGATGGTGAAATTAGACTTAACGCAGGTGAATAATGTGTTTAAGAGGAAGGAGAAAGAGATGGATGATGTGAATGTTCCGGAGGAGGAGGATGTTGATGCTTCTGAGTTTGAAGATGATGATTTCATTCCTATCAAGACGAAGAGTAGAAGACCCAAGGAGGATAATTTCACACAACAGAGGCTTGCATCGATTAACATGGTGTTCACACCTAGGAACACGATGCCGTTGTACTTGCTAGTGGCTGCGGTGTTTGTGATCGTTGGTGGGTGTCTTTTAGCCAAGTCTTCCAGGGTTAGTGAGATAACTATGTTCTACCAGGACTGTATGACGGCGGCTCCCACAGGTGATTTCCAGGACATGCCTGATGATCATTTTAACTACATCTTCCACAAGCACAAGGATTTCAACACCAAGCCACAGTGGAGGTTCGTTGACGATCCCACCGATGATTTCCACGAACGTGGTACTTGTCAACTGAGGTTCACTATCCCAGAGGAGATCAAGAAGACAGTGTATGTTAACTATGTGCTGGAGAAATTTGCCGCTAATCACAGAAGATATGTGCTTTCGTTCAGCGAGGATCAGATCAGAGGTAAAAGGCCATCGTTGCACGATGTTCGTCACAACACCGGTATCAACTGTAAAGTGCTGGGCCACGACGATAACGGCAAGTTGATCTACCCTTGTGGTTTGATTGCAAACTCCATGTTCAACGATACCTTCCCATTTATGATGGCAAATGTTAAGGACTCTTCTAAGAACTTTACCTTGTCCAACGATAGAATCAACTGGCACTCTGACAAGAATAGGTACAAGAAGACCAAGTATAACTACACTGAGGTTGTTCCACCTCCATACTGGGCTAGAAGTTTCCCAAATGGTTACAACGAGACTAACATGCCAAACATACACGAATGGGAGGAATTCCAAAATTGGATGAGACCTGCCGCATTTGACAAACAGAGCAAGCTGATTCGTAAGAATCCAAATGACACCTTGGAGGCGGGTGAATACCAAATTGACATTGGCTTACACTGGCCAGTTACAGAATTCAACGGTAAGAAGGGTGTTTTCATAACACACGGTTCTTCTATTGGTGGTAGAAACCCATTCTTGGGTGAAGTCTACTTGATTGGTGGTTGTATCTGTGCTGCCATGGCTCTTGTTTTGATGTTGGCCTGGGTGATGGGCGGAAGAAAGATTGCTGATCCAAGTGCTCTATCGTGGAATAAAGGTGAATCTGGTATGATGAATTAGTTTTAGATTTGCTAGCTTATATTCCTACTGTTATTGATATATTATGAGACATTGAATTAGTTTTTATTTTTTTCCCTCTCCCGACTCTTTCTTTTTATTTTCATCATTTATTTCTTTTTTCTTTTCTGCTTATGTTTGTCTTTATGACATCATTGAATTATTTTTGATTTTACTATTATTTTGAAAATGGATTTTACTTAAGATTGATAACTTGGCAGTGTATCGTATATAATTTTTATTTTGTGAAACCCGCCTTACCCTTTTTGTATATTAGATAAAAATAATAAAATACAAATAAATTTTAAATTTAAAGTAACATGTTTTTTTAGATATATTGCTCTGTTTTCTATATAGTTGACAAATAGTAATAATAATAAAAATAATAAAAATAACAAATACAAAAAAATAAAATTAAAAAATAATATAGCGTTTAAAAATTAAAACCCATTTCGAATACTGATGAATACTTTGAGATAATAAAAATAAAATAAAATAAAATAAAATAAAATAAAAAGAGGATAATGATGATAATAACAAAAATAAAAGTAATTGGAACTCAAACTAAGATAGTTACAAGGTCCATTGGGAATTTTTTTTTCTTTTCTTTTCTTTTGAATCATAGTAGCTGGATAGATGAACATCCTAGAATATAGTTGTAATACTATAAAAATATAGTGATATTAGTTTATTTTATTTTTTCTGATAAAAAATAATATGGTTATTGGATAGAAATAAACAAAAAAAAATATAGGCCCAAAAATAGAAATAAAAATGAATACAATGACGTCTCGCTCATATAATGCGAGGTAAGTTACCTTCTTTCCTTGAGTGTATTAAGAGGCTCAATACAGAAAAAAAGGAAAGAGATGAGTTTTCTTTAGTTGAATGAAGAGATATTTTTTTTTCTAAATCACAACTGTATGAATGAATGACAACATGAAGGAAATTTATCTCTATCTTCTTCTTATCTAAACTGGTTTTCTCTTTACAAGAAAGATGTTAGCAAAGTGAAAACACCGATTACCACGGACATGAGTAGAGAGTTAGTAGTTGCCCTTGTGTTGGCTTCATTTGCAACAGACATAACCATACGACTCTTCACGACACCAACGTTACCGGACAGCGAGCCCAAACCGATGGAACCCGACGAAGGAGAAGCAACCGCGGTGTACTGAGAGCTGAATCTTTGGACAAAGGTAGTTTGGAAGACAACAGTCTTACCTGCGGACACCTTGGTAACCCACATAGAGGTAGCACCTCTAGTCGTAGTGTATGTATTCGTGGTACCCTCAGTGATGGTGATGTATGTGTCTACTGGCAAAGTAGTAACTGGGACAGCAGGAGCTGGGGTGAACGAGACCAAGGATGGGTCAGGTCTGCCATCTGGAGCATACCCGTCAGTGTTCTTCCCGGTACCAGCGGTGTTTGGGTCATCCACAACAGCTGAGGACGACGAGGTGGTAGTTGGCAAGCCAGCGGCCACAATTGGTGTAGTTGGAGTGACAGTTTGTGTCAACGTAACGGTGATACCGTTAATGTTCGTAGTAGTTATTGTAGTCAAGTAAGGAGCAGTGTTAGTGTTCTTAGCTGTGGCAGTACCCGTGGCAGTACCCGTGGCAGTACCCGTGGCAGTGGCAGGAACACCTGGGGTACCAGTCACGGTCTGTGTAAGAGTCACCAGCACACCGGCAGGGTTGGTACTCAGAATGGTGGTAACATAGGTGCTCAACTTGTTTGTAGCAGTAGCAGGCGTAGGAGTCAAAGGAACACCAGAAGTAATCACAGTTGGCACAGTCTTAACAAGACCGGCTGCATCCGTCACAACCACACTCGTGGTAATAAGCTTAGCACCAGTAGCAGTTCCCGTCCCGGTAGTCTTCCCAGTTGTAGTACCAGTACCAGTACCAGTACCCGTTGTAGTTCCCGTAGTAGTCGTGGCTGTATTTGTCTTTGTGTTAGTGTTTGTGTTTGTGTTTGTATTCGTGGTTGTCGTAGCTGTATCCGTGTCAGCATCTGCATCTATATCCGTATCCGTGTCAGTATCTGTGTTCACTGCACCAGCAGCAGGACGTGGTTTAGCATTATCATATATCGATGTCAAGGTAGCAACAGTCCCATCCGCGAGCTTCGTAGGTATATAATCCGTAACCAGCACCGAGTTAGCCACACCAGCCAACAAAAACAACAAAGAAACCTTCATATCTTGCTTGCTTTGCTTTTTCTATTTCTATATCGTTAGTGTAGTATATCAATAAAGATCAAAAGATCAATCTAAATCCAAAATAAAATAGAATATTATTTATAAAAACAAAAAAAAAATTGCTAAAAAAAACAACAACTCCTTATTTGGGACTTCTGTGTCTTCATTCAATTTTTTTCTTGTTTTCTCGTTTTCAAAGACGAGACGAGAGACTTGAAAGGGATCCGTCTCTGTGTGCTATGCCGTGTACACCTCTCTGTGTGTGTGTCTCTCTCTGTCTGTGAAAACCCGCGAAAAAATTTTCTATTCACCCTCCCTGTCCCTCCCTGCCCCTCTCTGTTCTGTGTGTTCTGTTCCCACACACACAGACACGCCTCTGTACTGTCCCGTACAGGCAATTACTGCAATCCTCGAAAAAACAACGCCTCTCTCTTTCTCTCTCCTCCTTCTTGTATTACCCGGTGGTTTTCTGAACGTCTAGTACATAGTCACTACCACCTGGTTTGTAACGTCTGTAATTACTAGAAGAGGTTTTTTTTTTCGTGTTTTCGTGTCTGTGTCGCAATGTACGTGTTTACATATCGTAGAATACGTGTGTGTGGGTGTCCCCCCGGGTAATGAATGTTCTTTAGGGGGTTACCCTCTTTTTCTTCTTTTTTAAGAAGTGGGTTTTTTTTTTCTCTTTTAGATCTCATTTACTTAATTCGGTAACTTAATCGCGCTGATAAAAAAACAAAGTTTGTGTATATATATAAGGGGACGGGGGAGGAGAGGTGAGAAGGGGAAGTGGATACAACGATTAACATATAACAAAAGGATATAGATTGATAAACAAAGAAAGAAGTGATGAGTAAGAGGCCGTTGTTGGTTAAGAGGGTGTTTAGTGTGGATGATGACCCGAATGAGGTGCAGAGGGATATACGGTGTCTGGAGGAGTTGCAAGATGGTGTGAAGATAGTGGTTCATTCTAATAACAGTGCCAACAATGTTGATGGTGTCGGTGGCTCACTCGATGATGTATTGGATTCCAGGTCGTTCTCTACTCCAGATTTGTTGGGGAGTATTGCACAGAACAGTAAGGTGACGCCGAAGTTGTCGTCTATCACCGCAACCAATTCCAACACTACCCCACACATTGTTAATACTGGTAGTAATAATAATATTAACAGTAATAATACCGGTGCCATGTCTCCTAGGTTTATTATACATGACCACCCAAAGAGAGATGTGTATCTGGAAGAAGTTGTGCCGCAACATTCTGTATCTAACAGCAATGCGCGGAGAAGTGACTCGGCAATGATAGACGGGCAGCTAGATTTGGACCATCTGGACGACGACCTGGATAATATGGTGAGAAACAGAGACAGGGAAAGAGAGACTGCGGGAGAGCCAGACAATGCGTCCAGGGCTACCTCTATCGAGTCGTATACTCTAAGGGAGAGACAGGACGCCATCAACGAGACTCATCCGTTCGGTATCAGGATCTGGAAGCCTGCGTTGTACAAGAAGAAAAGATCCGTAGAGAAGGCGGCAGCGGAGGATATCCATGAAACCAAATTGAAGAAGATAACATGGGGTGTTAAGCTCACTAACTTACTGTGGGTGCTGATGTGCGGCGTGGAGTTGTTCACTTTATTTTCCCTGGCGGCCGGTATCGTCGTGATAGCTGGACTATTCACGGGTTCTGGGCGCGAATATGCTCACTTGCTGTTCAATATTGCAAGGTATCTGCTGTACCCGTTTGGAAAAGTGGTTTATATGATACAGGAGGAACAGTATATGGACGAGGATAGAGGCGAGGGCATAAGCACACACCAATTTTACAATTGGGTTACCACATACAAGAGTCGTTTGTTTTTCCATGGCTCGCAAACCGGTGCTAGTCCCTCGGGATTCATGGGAAATGCAGGACACCATACCTCGTATGGTTCTATACAAAAGGCCTCTAATGACCAACAGCAGCAACATGAACAAAATTCACAACAGAACAATAATCATTTGACACCACGTGTCATCAGCGGTCAGGAAAGCACAAGTTACACACAATTACCATACAATGAGAATGTCGATAGCGCTGACTCAGAGACACAGAATATCAGTGCCGCACAAAGAAGATTATTCGGTAGGGGTAAATGGACTTGGGGGAGAATTGTATTCTACGCTGTCTTTTATGTCTGCTTACAGCCTTTAGTTTTACTACTATCTTTGCTGACATGGCTAATTGTTTTCACTATCCCAATGAGTAATATATTATGGAACTTGATGTACCATTGTAGACGCCATCCACTGGCTCTTAGATTCAAAAGCATCAAAAACTCGAGTTCACAGATTATGGAGGCTAAGGATGATAAAAATATCCTGCTGTGTACTTTTAGATGTGCAGGATGGCACTACTACAAGTTTACCGTAGATGGTACTAATATCATCGTTGTCAACCTTATCGCAATGGTATTTTTCACAATTTTTGATTTTTACCTTTTCAAGGAATGGTTAGACCTTGATTTTTGGTTTACTAATGAAACAACTGTTTTCATATTATGTTTAGCATCCATTATTCCTTTGGCATTTTACATTGGTCAGGCAGTGGCTTCTATTTCAGCACAAACATCTATGGGTCTTGGTGCTGTTATCAATGCTTTTTTTTCCACAATCGTTGAGATATTTTTGTACTGTGTGGCCTTACAACAAAAGAAAGGCTTGTTGGTAGAGGGGTCCATGATCGGTTCAATTTTAGGTGCTGTCTTGCTTCTTCCCGGTTTATCAATGTGCGGTGGTGCTCTAAATAGGAAAACACAAAGATATAATCCAAGAAGTGCCGGTGTTTCTTCTGCCTTGTTGATTTTCTCCATGATTGTGATGTTTGTTCCTACTATGTTATACATGATTTATGGAGGTTATGATGTTGTTTGTGATGATAGTGATGAAGTTTTAGAATTCAGTGCCTACACCGCAATCAAAGCCATAACAACCACAAAATGCCAATTCTCTCACCCACCGTTAACCTTTGATAGAATGTACAATTTTGTCATCGAACCAATGTCAATTGCTTGTGCACTGGTTTTATTTTTGGCCTATGCTATCGGTCTTTGGTTTACATTACGCACGCATGCAGCAACTATTTGGCAAGTTCCAATATCGGATCCACCCAAAGAACAAACAACATTAGAGCCTAATCAACTCGACTCTATCACAAACTTAGCAGAGCATGAGCAAGATAGACATGAACAAATGGGAGGCCATGATGCACCAAACTGGTCCAGAACCAAGTCTACAATGATCTTATTGCTTGCAACATTACTATATGCCATAATCGCAGAAATCCTGGTTTCATGTGTAGACTCGGTGCTCGATAATATTCCCTCACTGAGTCCAAAATTTTTGGGTTTAACAATTTTCGCTTTGGTTCCAAATACTACCGAGTTTCTGAATGCTATCTCGTTCGCAATGCACGGCAACATTGCCTTGTCGATGGAAATTGGTACTGCGTATGCTCTACAAGTATGCCTGCTACAAATACCTGCATTAGTTTTATTTTCAGTTGTCAATATTATCGGAGTTGACAAAGCGCTGATTAGTATTAGAGATCAAATGTTCCCGTTAGTTTTCCCGACCTGGGATCTCATTGGAACCATGACCAGTATCTTCCTATTCACATACTTGTATGCAGAAGGTAAATCAAACTACTTTAAGGGTTCTGTGTTAATTCTACTATACGTTATTATAATAATGGGATTCTACTACCAGGGTGTCATGGCCGATTGGGGTATACAATAGACTATTTCTTTTCCCCCACTTTTATCTTATTTATTTTTTATCTCTCTTAATAATTTACTTAATCTACTTGTTTGCACTTTTTTCCTTCACATATCACCTGTTAAATATTTAATATGAAGTTACGTTTGTGTTTTGTATTCATTTCAAGTCCAAGTTATTCCTTACATAGACAACATCCTTTACAACATCTGTTGATGATGAAGCGAAATTGGGAATTATCGCTGAATTATTGTCCAAATTACACAAAAGAAAAAAATAATAATATGAAAGTCCCTCATAACCTCATGTGAAGAAGATGATCTGCAAAAGGCAGAGCTTCTTTTATCGTGTTTCTCTGCTTACGTTTGTTTGCTTGATCTGTTATTTCACTGTTTTTTCGTTCCCGGAAAACTGAAAAGTTCTTGACAAGAATGCTTGGACATAACTGAACAAAAGCCGGAGACCTACTTCAGAAGAGGTCCTTGAAGATACAATAGGAGAAAACGAACTTGTGTGAAGTGCGGACAATGTCAAGACCCTTTTTTAAACACCCTTTTTCTTTTTAGAAAATATTTTATAAGCCCACTTCCTTTTACTATGCAGATCTCTCTCTTTTCTCTTCTTTACAAGCCCCGGTTTTGGTTGTATCCCAGAATTTCTGTCTCTCGTTCCTGATCAAACGATTGTAGCGGTTTCCTTATCGAACGTACAATTTCTAAGGAAGACAAAAACAACAATAACAAATAACAGTACTTATATCTCTCACCATTTCTTTTATCGACTTTGATATATATTGACGTTACCAAGTGATAGTGAATTTTGAAGTATTCACCCAGTGTTTTTTTTTTTCCAGTATTATTGTTTCTTTACTGTTGAAAGAATGGTCTATAGACTCATCAAAATGATTACTGGCGGTGTGATTGCACTTACTTCATTGTCTGTGACAGCTCTGTACTTGGGGCAGAATAAGCTTGTCTATCCGTCATGGGCTCAAGGCGCTCGGGAGCATGTAGATACACCAGATGCAAAGGGGATACCTTACAAGGACCTAACACTGACTACCAAGGATGGTGTTGAGTTACAGGCGTGGGATATACGAAATGAAGAGACGAAATCTAAGACCACAGTGCTGATACTGTGTCCGAATGCAGGCAACATCGGTTATTTCATTCCTATTATCGATATTTTCTACCATCAATTCGGTATGAACGTGTTTATATATTCTTACCGTGGGTACGGTTTCTCGAAGGGTACACCCAGTGAGGAAGGTTTGAAACTTGATGCAGACCGTGTCATGTCCTATTTGGCGACCGATGATTTCCATAAATCAAATAAATTCATACTGTACGGCAGGTCTTTGGGCGGTGCGAACGCCATACACATTGCATCTAAATTCTCCCAATTGTGTGACGCAGTTATCCTAGAAAATACATTTTTAAGTATCAGAAAGGTGATACCATATATCTTCCCGTGGATCTCCAGGTTTGCTTTTATGTGCCATGAAGTGTGGGATTCTGAGGGCACGATGCCCAGTTGTAATAAGGATATACCGTATCTTTTCTTAAGTGGACTAGAGGATGAAATAGTACCACCACAGCACATGAAGGATCTGTACGAGATGTGCCCAAGTACAAACAAGCAGATTTATGAGTTCCCATTTGGAACGCATAACACCACAATCATACAGGATGGGTACTGGGAAATTGTTCGGAAATTCCTAGAGGATAATAAATTTATTTGAACGAACCACTGACAAAAAAATAATATAATGTTGTAATTAATAGACCTTAGTTGTTTTGATTTCTTTTTTTTTTTTTGTTTCCTTCATTAACATACTATTTCAATATTATATTATTCTTTTATTGTTATATATGATTCTACACAGTTTGTGCTCGCGAAGAACGCTATTGAGTCTCTGAATAATAATATTATGAGTAACTAGTATAATTTTTATTATGTGATAGTTGGGTTTCATTTTCTTTCTTCAAAATGTCTCTTTCAATTCTTCAAATTGTTTAGAAACATAAGATCGATTTCTTCTTCTGTCTTATTTTTGGTTTCAGGAATCATGATGACTTCGAATATCGTAGCCAACAGCAGACACCCAGCAAACACAAACCCTAGCAGAAACCCGATCTTGGAAATCAAAGGAGGAGTGACAAATGCAATTGTAAAATTTACTAACCAACTTACAGCAGAGCAGATAGACATCGAAATTCCTCTAACCCTAGTAGGAAATAATTCGGCAACGAGGACAAAAGAAACAGGTCCCAGGGTTATGGCAAAGATGGAAATGAAAAGACAGGTTACAACGATCATGAGTATCGAAGACAATTCAGTTCTTAAATTTAATGATCCAAATGCGGAATAGAAAACCATGCAGACGAACATCGAAAATGAACCGTATATCAAAGTTGTTCTTCTTCCTAGACTTTCAACCAAATAAATCCCTGCAAAGGTGCTACTGAAATTAACAGATGATAAAATAATCGAGGTTGCATAAGTGTCCTTAATACCAACATCTTTAAACAACGTTGTACCGTAGTAGAAAAAATAATTAATTCCTGATAACTGCTGGAATGCTAGTACCATGATACCAATGAAAAGTCTTCTTCCTAGACGAGGTTTTCCTAATAAGAATTCAAAGTGTCCCCTGTTAGGGTCATTCTCGATATATACATCTTCCTTTACAAGCAAAGTGTTGACGTAATCTATGGTTTCGTGATCAAAAACTGAAGTGTTGTTCATATAAGCATATGATAATTTGGCTCTGTCATAATCTTTCATTATCTTTGCTAAATACTGCACTGATTCTGGGGTAAGGCATACACCTACGGACACAATAATTGCCCATAGATAGCCAAATAGTAATGTCATTTTCCAAGTCATATTGTTTCTGGGGTCCTTTGTAGAAATTGTCTTGTTGCATATGAAATTTAATATATTTCCAAGAAGAATACCAAGAGTGATAGCTAGTTGATATATTACAACTAACGAACCCCTGATTTTGATCGGTGAGCTCTCTGACACAAACATCGGGATTAAAACACCTAAGACACCTACTGCACCCCCCATGAGAACTCTTGCAATTAGTAGTAGAAAGAAGTTATCACCGGAAAATAGTTGGATCGTAATGAAGGCAACATATGCAAAAAGGGCTAGCATTATCCCGATCTTTCTACCACAAATACTACTGACTCTTGAAAATGCTAGAACTCCAATTGCACAACCAATACTGAAGGAAGCTATGAACCAACCTTTCTCCATGTGACTTAAATAAAATAATTCGGTATCAGGATCGAAGAATGTACCAAAACAATTATTAAAGCTGGACATTATTGAAACTCCGCCAACAGTACCAATATCCCAGCCCAGGATAATTCCTCCTAGCGAAATCAAACTACAAAGAATAATAGCCCTGGCATGTTGTCTTAAATAGTCCATCCGGGTCTCTAAGGCTTCCTCCCTTGGGCTTATCAAACTTTCTTCTGGCTTTGATGCTAACTGGAAAGACTCCCTGGATGCCGCTGTATTTAGTGTGAAGTCATCTGTTGGTGACGAATCGACTGAAATAACTCCGATACTTACAGGTGTTTCCATTTCTTTGCCTTTTATATATATATATTCTTGAAAATATTTATCTCAATGTTTTGTACTATTTTGTATTTAAATGAAGTTGGAAGTAGCTTATATTCAACTTTAGTCCTTTTTTTATTTTAATTAATTTAGTTTTTTATTTTGTTCTTTTAGTAAAAGGTTAAATAACTTGGTTAATGTATAGCAAATAAACTTAATAATCTTCTAAAATTTTTATTTGTTTCCAATGTTTTGATATAATTAAATTATTATAATTAAATGAAGTGTTCTGGAAACCCTTCTCTTATTACTTATATATTCAATATTTATATTTTTTGTTAACTAGGTCACAAAAATATTTTATTTCTTTTTTGTTTATTTGAAAAGCCAAAAATGGACAAGCAAGCATTTGTATTCTATGAACAGTACTGTATATATTTAAAAAAAGTATTTGTGGTGTAATTTAAAGCATATTGGTGTAGCCTACTATGCATATACTATTATTATAGTAATCACAATATATAATCACGCGTTTTATCACTTAATACAACACAATGCTAATTTTTCTCTAGTAATGAAACTTGAGTGAACAACTCTCTCCATCGACTAATTTTATGACAACAATGACATGAAGTTTAGCAATTAATCAGTGTTAGCTACCTCGAATCATACTATAAACGTTATCTTCTTATTTGTTACATTCGGAGAACTGAATTATTTTAGCAGGATTAGTGTACCTTGGTATCTAAACAACAAAGAAGGAAAGGAAACATGGAAAGTACACCGTCCGAGAACTTACCGCAGAGGAAATACCTTACACTTAGACGATCAGTAGATATTAGTGCACCTTACAATAGATTGTATTACCTTAAGAAACATGGGTTGAAACTTCCGGCTATAGAACCAGAGACATCCTTTACGGCCAATATAATGCCACCAGATGTCTACAAAACCAACAGCAGGATAATAAATTTGCCAACAAAGTTCACACATTTAAGTTCAAATAAAGTTAAGCATGTTATACCTGCCATTCAATGGACACCTGAAGGTAGGAGATTGGTTGTTGCAACGTATAGTGGTGAATTCTCATTATGGAATGGTTCTTCTTTCACCTTCGAGACTATCATGCAGGCTCATGATACCTCCGTGACGGCAATGAAATATTCCCATGCTGGGGACTGGATGATTAGTGGTGATGCAGATGGCACCATTAAGATCTGGCAACCTAATTTCAATATGGTTAAAGAACTAGACAAAATTCATACCGAAGGTATACGAGATATAGCGTTCAGTAATAATGATTCAAAGTTTGTGACATGTTCCGACGACAATATATTAAAACTGTGGAATTTTGGTAACGGTAAGCAGGAGAGAGTTTTGTCAGGTCATCATTGGGACGTAAAAAGTTGTGATTGGCATCCAGAGTTGGGCCTTATTGTTTCTGGGTCAAAAGATAACCTGGTCAAGTTGTGGGATCCCAGGTCGGGACAATGTGTTTCCACTCTATTAAAATTTAAGCATACCGTATTAAAGACAAGATTTCAACCCACGAGGGGACATCTTCTGGGAGCAATCTCAAAGGACAAATCCTGTCGTATTTTTGATCTAAGATCAAGTATGAAGGAACTTATGTGTGTACGTGATGAGGTTGATTATATGGAACTAGAATGGAGCTCAGTTAATGATTCGATGTTTACAATTGGTTGTTACGATGGTTCCATCAAACATTTCGACTTGATACAGGACTTAGAAAAGCCAATTCATACGATTCCATTTGCTCATGAGAAATGCATATCGTCTGTGGCTTTCAATCCAATTGGTCATATACTGGCTACTGCTGGTAAAGATAGAACGATCAGATTTTGGACTAGGGCAAGACCCACTGATCCAAATGCGTTTGATGATCCAACTTATAATAACAAGAAGATCACCGGTTGGTTCTTCGGTATTAATAATGATATTAATGCTGTGCGGGAAAAGACCGAATATGGTGCAGCACCTCCACCTGTTAGTACGTCTACGAACAGTTATTCCAATTATAATAACAACCCTCCAAATAATAATTTCCCACCGAATAATGGTTATCAAGGTAACAATGGCCAAAACCATGGTTATGGAAATAACAGGGGTTATCCTCCAAGAGAACCACGCCCTAGTAGGGACCATAAGACATCTACACTTCCGGGTCTAAGTATTTAAGTGCTGCTCTTCAACTTATATAGATCGACAATTAATGCATATAGAAATATTCTATCAAATAATGTAAAAAGCATATGAACTTACAAAAGAAGATTAAGTAGTATTCTTGTAATAACAGATATCACGAGGGAAAGTCCCCCAATGGCACCAATCACTACATAGTTTATCAATATTGTCATAAAACTTCTCCATATCGAAGGCAGGTTCCTGGGTCTCTACGAAGTACTCAATGAAGAATATATATTGCCAATTTCTCCGTTGAGTTTGATAGTGGGAATTATCACCACTTTGATTCTCTAGTATGTATGGTCGTGAGCTAATAGAGCACATATTCAAAGAGAAGTCCTTCAATACAGACAATACTTCCACCAGAGAACCAGGATCATCTTGTTTGATGGTGAACGTCAATAATGAAATGCGTTGTGGGGTTGCAGATGGTGGGGCTACAAGCCTTCTCTTGTTTGATCTCTTTTTAAAGACCAGGAACCTAGTAGTATTCCCGAGCTTGTCGTTGATGCTGTGTTGTATCACATGGCAATTGTATATGGAGGCAGCAATTTCACTGGCAATCGCGAGGTTCAATTCTGTAGAGTCGAGGTTTGTAGAGTGCACTTGTTTCATCTGCAACACAGCCTCTGAGGTGGAGCTACAGTTTATCCTTTCCACTTTCAAGTCGGGATACCTCCGTTGGATGTTGTCTAGATATGTCGATACTTGGCCCCACACCTGTGGGTGACTATATATCTTCAATTTCGCATACTGATCCAAGTTATCCAGCGAGGTAGCGGGGTCTGCAGAAATTAGACAGTGCAGAATCGATACGAATTGTTCACCGACAATTGTAATTGGTGATATGATCTGGTCGTCTCTCAGTCTCATGTTGGTAGAGCTTCCTTCCTGCATCAAATTTCTCAGGATATCGTAAGTATACACCACTTGCCCATTGGTAGAGTTCTCAAGTGGCACCACAGAGTACTCATCCACGTCAGACGCCTCGTTATCCCTCAGCAGCATTTCGACACACTGAGGTATGGACTCCATCGGCTCGTAAGTGACATTGAACTCGGTCAAATGACTAAACTGCTGTATGGCGGCCTGGTGAGAGTACGTCCCCTCGGGACCCAAGAATAGCACCTTGATAGTCATCGAATAGCAATGAATGTCGTTTTATTGCCAACCCGCTCTCTCTTTTGCACAAGAATATGCATTGGATAAGTTTTGTATGTCTTTTCGATAATTTTTCAGCTTTTTGCAAGAATCAGTCATCGCATCTGTGTGAAAATCTGCGATGAGGTCGATCAATGATGAATGGAATTTCTTGTTTGATTGTATATTTGAATTATGTATTATGTATGTACAAGTTATTGAGCATGGAATTGAATAATGTAGCTCTGTGTATGTGTGTGTCGGTGTGTGTTCAGTTTTCCATGGACTGCGAGAGCGCGATCAGCTTATCAATATCGAAGTCAGCCGAGCCCTGGTTGAAATCCTCGAGCAGCTTGAGCCTCTGTTTCGCGATGGGTGTGTGTGTGCCCATGGCCCCGAAGAATCTCTGCACGTTTAGCAGCAGCAGTTGCGCGTCTTGCAACGAGATGTTGGAATCGTGCTCGATCTGCCCGTTCATGAGCACCACGTCCTTGTCCTCGACCAAGTCCATGTGGAACTGGATCGTGGTATGCGGCGTGGCAAACTCCTGGCGCAGCTTGTACTCCGCCAGCGAGGTCATGATGCAGTGCACGGTGTGAGGCCCCACGAACTGCCACTGCACATACTGCAATTCCACGGGCACGCTCTTATCGTCCTGCCCTGCCTGCTGCCCTGCCTGCTGGGCTCCCTGTCTTGGCAAAGGCAACACAAACAGCGGGTTCCGCACGGCGTACTTGTACATTGTCTGGAACGTCTCCAGGAAGGGCACCACGGCAACCAACGCGTCGTCGCGCTTGGCCCACTTCGCCCGCCACAGAAACTCCACCTCCTGCCTCGACAAGTCCTTGATCTTGTCCAACTTCAAATAGTCATCCAAACTCTTGAACGGCTTCTCAGTAACCGGACGCACAGGCTTCCTCATCGGCATCTGTGTATTATTCATCTTTGCATTGGCATTGCCATTGCCATTGGTACCTCCCGTTGTATTCACGTTATTCATCTTCGACATATGCTCTTCCAACTCTCTCAGAGGGTCTATCTTGTTGAACTCCCGCTTCTTAGCCGCGATCTGGTCCGCCAGACTCTCCTTCAACTCCTCGACACTGCGTAACCCTTGTGCACGCGCCCGCTGCAGTAGCTTATCCTGGTACTTCGCCTCAACACTGTAGAACCTAGAGAAGACCTGAAACACGCTCCTCCTGATCATCAAATCGTGATATACCCCGTTCTTATTTATTGTCCAAGGCCAAAACCGATCAACCTCCCCCCGTTGTTGTATTGTTGTATTGTTGTAATGTTAGCTCTCCCCCTTGTAAGGGCAAATCCTCGCAAAAAAAAAAAATTTTATTTTTAAAAGCGGGGGGACGAGATGAGGAGAGGATCTTCAAAGTAATTTAAGAGAGATGCAGACAAGTGGTTTCTCTCTCGGTTGTTTACACAGGAAGTGGTGTAATAACGGAGTTAAGACGTTGAGATATATAAGATGCGGTGCCAGAGTCAGCAGAGTGCTGGCGTGCTGTTGCAGCTGATGGTGAAGTACAAGCCGCATTTGAAGCCGTATGCGTACCGGCTGCACAGCTGGGGTCTTGTGCTTCACGACTACAATGAGGTTATGGGGACGAGCTACCGGCAGGTGCGCACTATCAAGAACAAGTTTGAGCGGCTCAAGTGTCTGTACAAGCACGAGCCCGAGCACAGCCACTTCAAGGGGTACTCCGAGGAGCAGGTCAAGCAGCTGGAGATGCTGATCCGGGACTCCGACTCGCTCGGCGGGAAGGCCGAGGCAGACCAGCGGGTGGTGAAGAAGAAAAGTGCGGTAAAGGTGGAGAATCTAGGTGTTGGAGGAGACGGCGAGGGAGATCATGGAGATAGAGATGAGGAGGAGGATGGCGATGATGGGATGCCGGCGGTAAGCCGGTCGTTTTTCGGGGGGAGGGTGTCTAAGAAGTCGTCTGTGCAGCGGTTGAATGCGAGGATACGAAGAGGTGTCGGGGTGAACAGGGAGGCGACTCCGCCTCCCCTCGACACTATTGTGATGGGGATGCCGAAGAACACGCTGCCGACGGCGTACCGGACGCCGCCTTCTATGCGGTTCGGGGGTCTCGACATCGACTACTTGGTGAACGGTGTGACGTCGCCGGCAACACAGTATCATAGCGAAACCAGCAACGGGCACGCCAACGGGCACGCCAACGGCAGTCCAACTAAGAATAACGACAGTGGCAGTAATAATGGCAGTACCAGCACTTATATGAACGGCAAGAACGACAACCCCGGGCTCATGGAGGTGAGGGATCTGGTAATGAAACTCACTGCAGACCAAACCAAGGAGGACGAGGAGATGGCATACAGGCAGCAGTACCTGGAATGCAAGTTCATGACTCAGGCGGACTTCCTCAACTACAAGAAGGAAAACAGGGCGATGCAGCTGCGCATCCTGCGGCTCCTGTCAAACCTCATCGAACATGACGAGATAATATGATACCGTTTGTGAACTGTAATTGAGAGAGAGAGACAAACGAATATTACTCTCTTGCGATGCCTTATATGTGTCACTTCTAACGATGCCACGAAAAAAAAAAAAAAAAGGACGCGTCGAGGTAAAAAAAAAAAAAAAAAAAAGCTCGTTATCGATGGCGATGGCAAAAATGGCTTTATTACCAACGTTAAAAGTATTTGTAAAGTTGTGTCAATAAGTTTTAGGATCGTTAGACCAGAGTGAAGAGAAGAGAAGATAACAGACGGAAAAAAAGAGAAAAAAATGGCTACTTATCAACCTTATAACGAGTACTCGTCCGTCACTGGTGGCGGATTTGAGAACGGTGCTGACTCTAGGCCCAACACTATGGACTCTGGTGCCGGTGGTAGCAATACCAACACATTGACACCGGTAACCATTAAGCAGATATTGGATTCCCAACAGGCGATTCAGGACGGTCCGTTTGTGACACATAATCAGGAGCTACACCACGTTTGTTTCGTTGGTGTTGTGAGGAACATTACAGATCATACTTCTAATATCTTCCTGACGTTGGAGGACGGCACTGGTCAGATTGAAGTTAGAAAATGGAGTGACGATACAACTGATGTGGCACAGGCAAACGACGGCGACGATGGGTTTGGAGACTCCAAGGCCGGAGCCTCGCAGATAGCTCAGCAGTACCAGATAGGAACCTACGTGAAGGTTTTTGGTGCGTTGAAGGAATTTGGTGGTAAGAAGAATATACAATATGCTGTTATCAAGAATGTAGACTCGTTCAACGATGTGATTGCACATCATCTAGAAACTATCAAGTGCCACGCTATAGCGAACGGGAAGATGCAAGGCGGTGTCTCTGCCAGCAATGCTGATGGCGAAGGCCAGTCCCTATTTGTATCAGAAGATGACAGTAGTAACAAGAACCCATTGCAGAGAATTCTCGAGTTCTGTAAGCAGCAATGTATCGGAAAGGATGCTAACACATTTGCTGTGCCTATCCCACTGATCTCTCAGTCGCTAGATATAGATGAAACTACAGTGAGGAACTGCTGTACAACGCTGACAGAACAAGGTTTTATTTACCCAACCTTGGATGACAACCATTTTTTTGCTGTGGATTGAAATATTTGTGCTTCCTTATAATTAATGATCACCTTTGAAAAAATCCTTATGTAATATAAATAGTTGAAAAATTCAAAATATACCAAATAAAGAAAATATTAATAATGATTCGTCTACGTATTTGTTTTTTGTGTTTGTTGTTGTTTGGAGGCAATATCGTTCATATGTTTCTAAATAATTTATTATGACAGGTTTCTCATAAAATGCAACGTTAGAATATGAAGTAGTTCTATAACTAAAAAAGTTTTAGTGTCTGTGCTAGTTCAAAACTTTTGAGGGTTTGTTCTGACCATAGGAATAGACGTTATAACCGTCCCTATCAGTCACTGTAACTGGGACGTTGACGTTAAGTACCGGTTTCAGTAACAATTCCCAATCATACCGAGACCTTGGGGTACAATACAACCAACTACGTAACAGATTAATCTTGACAGATTTGAATTTTGACAGAGATTTTAAGAAACACCAGAGGTTCACATTAGGTATGTCTTTATAGTATTTAAAGTTTTGATACCCATTAATGGCCTCGTAACTAACCATTTCAAGTATTTCTTCACCTGTCATGCTTCTATAGTAAGATGAAAATTGTCTCAATTGTTCAATAGAGTCCAAAAAGCAACGTCTCACACCATTTTCCCAATAGTATTGGGTGCTATTGAATTCCCTCGCTTCTTCTGAAGCATGTAAAATCGAGGCTGTAGGGACATCGTGAGCGTTGTAGCCAGATGGTCTATAGGCTATAAGTGTCTCCTGATCATCGGCATCACTGAAATGAATCATACTTTCAGCCAACGCCATGGGAGAGGTAGGGTATACATTAGTGAATGGAATGTTGATAATATTGATATTGACATTCTTGTGTGGGATTCTCTCCCAAATTGACTTATAATAATGGTAGAAGTAATGGAACGGAGGTATTCTCAGTTGTTCAAAATAATCCCCTTGAGATTTCGTTATTAAAGCTGGTTTTTTCGTATCAGTTGGAGATGGATTCTCTCTGGCGTTACTGCCGCTTGTTTTTGATATATAATCTAAGTTCAGTGACACGACAACAGCTGATGTCGGTGGAGGTGCTTGAACTATGACCCTGGAAGCAGCTTCCAGAAGAGTCTCTGTCACAGAGATATTATCATCACTAGCACCCTGTTGATCCTCTTGGAGGTTTACCTCGTCTAAGTAGTAATCATCATTAACAGTTTGTTCACCGGTAAAACATCTACTGTTACAATCAATGGTAAGATTTACCAGTGAGATAAAACAATTGCACAAAAATAGATCGTATTTGCTTCGCAGTTCCCGTAGTTCCAAATTCTTGACATCTTTGAAGTATGAATGCATCAATCTGAGAATCCCGTTACCTTGGATTATTTTACATGATTTAAAAGTTAGGGAAGAGACTGGTGAATGCAGGTTATACAAATCCATTGAGGTAGGTTTTCCATTAACTTGTAATTCATTTGATTCTTCAAGTCTTAAATGTAATGGGATAAACTCCATTGGTGTATCTAATGAATCAGTGTCAATTGTTATATTCTCCAGTATTAGTTCTTGGATAATACCGAAACAACACAACAAAGAGGGTCTCAAAAACACTGGTTTATTAATTTTTGATTCCACATCTGCAGATATTTCTAATGTCTTTATTCTAGGGAGTAGATAAAATTTCTTCTCATAGTTTTTAACAAAATCCTTGGATAGTTGAAATGTTCTTAAATCGTTATTGTTGATAGACTGCTGTCCCTTTATAATCTTTTTGAAGAAATCCCTTGAGCCATCGTTAAATACAGAATACCACAACGGGATCTTAAATGTTGCGTCAACATGACTCAACTTCACATGTGTGAGATTGGGTAAGTAATCTATAATATCTAGCATTAATTCAATGTAAGTATAGTTTGAATATTTGCTTTCATATTTTTCCATTAGCTTATAGCATTTGTAGTTCCTTGATTTGGTGAATGCATGGGAGCTACCGGTAATGCTGTCCGCAGAATATGTTGTATTAGGACTCTTTTCATTATTATTCTGTGCCTTAGGAGAGTTCGGTAAGTTTGTAATCGGTGTGTCTGGAGTATTGGAAAAGGAATAAGCACCTCCAATAAGTGATGTTTGCTCGTTCTTACTGTAGAATTTACTATACTTCAACAATGAATCATGAGATTGCGGGTTAATGAACTCAATAGACCTTACTAAAAACCGTATATTCTGCGATTGGTGCTTAACCCCGTTATGCTTCCCGCTGTTCAGCGCATTTGCGGTATGGAACTCCGAATGAATCATGGCATTGAATTTCAACAACGACAATTTGGAGTCTAAAAGTATATCCTGGAACAAAAATTCGTTACTAATCAAATTGTAAAGTTTCGAGTGTACTTCGCTCAAAGATATCAGAGAGGCCGGATCAAGGTTGCTGAGTATACGTCGTAGAATTTTTGGAGGAAGCGATAATAGATGCAATTGAGGGTATTCGTGTTCTTCCTTCTTTATGCCGTTTTCATTAGGTCTAGGTCGGTGACTCTCATCCTTCATATGCTCTTGCTCTTCAACTGTCAACGTGGTCTCTAATTTCTTGTGTTCATCTTTGGTGGAGAGTGAGAAGTATTTGGATCGTCCAAATAGCTGCAGTTTCCTCATTTTTTAGTCCTCGAGGTGGAGAGAGCTTTGAAGACAGATGGGCTGGTATAGTTATTTATCTGAGTATTCGGTTTATATACACTTTTTGCTCTATCTCGATGCCCAACTGTGGCTCTCGTTATATCCAACTTTTGACTTCTTTCTCCGGGAAACCATTCTCTGTGTGACTCACGGGCAATACGTATATCACTATAACCATAATTGTGCATTTCTTAACTGAAACATGATCTATTATAAAGATATGTATCTATGTATAGTGTGTGTGTGTGTGTGTGTGTTGTGTATGTTGTGTTAGTACGTACAGGAATGTAGAGGTTATCTATGTTGTGATCATTTATTGCTTTTTGGATCCTCCGGCAACTGATGAACAGTTTCGTTATCCATCTTGTTACGGTATTTTTCGGGGGCATCCTTAGCATGGTGGCCTATCATGTCTCTGAGAGACTCCGGGATATCTTCAAATGCCAGGTCATCTGTAGATTGCGACACAGACTCGCCACGGGCTTTCATTATGTCCTCGATAGTGATCTTGTCGTCGTTGAATATCTTCAAGTGGTCGGCAATAAGGTGTCTGTTCTTACACCCAGGGCAGGTAATGAGCACGGTGCCACCTGTGTAAGCCTGTTTGGACATGACGTGCGAGGACCGCGTGTCGCACTTCTTGCATGTGAAAGCGATCATGATCTGCGGCTGGTCAACTTTAAAGGAGCCCAGATGTTTAGACTCCTCTTGCAGCAGCCTAGGACTACTATGTATATACCTAGACATGGGAACCGAGCATCTCACGGCACTAGCCCTCCTTAGACCCAGTGGCAATGCCCTCCTAACACCCTGTGGCAGAGCTCTCCTGCCAACAAAACCAAAAAGACGAAGCATTATGTACTGACAGTGATTGTATCGATGTATTAGTCGTGAAATACCGATGTGTTATCGATGTAGTACTCTAATATCGGATGTGTTTACTATTCTTGTATGTTAAGAATCCATACAAATATTCAAAAATTCGATGTTTTTCCGTTTTAGGAATTGTAATTTTTTCCCAGCAAAAATTTTTTTTTTTTCTTGCTGCCAAAATTTTTTTTCTACACCAAAGCTGGGTTTCTTTTACTTGCTTAATGGATTCTCTAATTACAAACTTGAATTAGCAAATATAATTTCTGGATCAATTGGGGAAGCTGGATTTCTGAGTAGTGTAGAGCTGATTACTGTAAGTAGAACTGAAGGAGGGGAACTCTAGGGATCAAAAGAACAAGAAAGGAGATAGATTTGGAAGAGATGCTGTCGCGTGATAAGGAGGATGAGCTTGCATCCAAGATATTGGAGAGGGCGCAATTGGCTCAGATGAGGCGTCAGTTGAAGATAGGGTTGAGTCGGGTTCCGTCCAATACCGGGGAGGCTCGTGAAGACGAGGAGACGCGGGGGAATGGAGATGGAAACGGGAACAACGCGGACGCGGACGCGGGTTCGGGATCAAGGATGGACAGAGACAGAACCCCACTTGTAAGCCACACTAGTCCCTTGAAGAGGAGGTCTGGTGATCCATTTGAGATGAAGGATGGTATGAACGCGATGTCACCGCTGAAGAAAGTGCTCTTGGAGAGTGAGACGGCGAGGAGTGCGCACACGAGTCCCATCGCGGCGGCTAAGAGATTTGTTAGACCATCGACTCCTCCAAGAACTGCCGGCAGGCCAGTCTCTGTGCATGGCACTGCAGGTGAGTCCAAAATACCTACTACTCCCAAATTGGCCAATGTGCAGCCGGTCATGCTACAACAACAGCAGAATAATAGCAACCACAGTAATAGCCTGAATCGGAGGGACGACACGTCTAATGACAAGATACCTAAGACACCAAAAAGAGGGGGCTCTTCCCAGAAGAAGAATGGGAATAAAAACAATGCGGATGACAGTACTGGTGCTGATCTGTTGATGTACCTGGCGACCAGTCCGTACTCTTCGGCAAGAGGTCAGCAACAAAATGGCGGATATGTCAGAAATGGATCTATCTCTTCTGTTACGAAGGTGCCCACTACCCCATACACATCCATGTACATGTCGCATGGTCATAACCAAGACGCAAATGATGAAGCTGTGAGATTCTCGGCATTGAAGGCTTCTCTAAATTCTCCACAGTCTACTTTCAAAGTTCCCCATGTCGTTGGGGGTAATGGAGCTAACGGACAATGGTTCCCTGATATACTCATGGACTCTCCGTCTCTTTACTTGGGATCTACAATGTCACCTAACCATAAGAAGAAAATTACGTCACCGGGACCTTCCTCAGGTGGGCCGGCGCTGGGATCTGGCACTTTACCAATTCCTTCCACACCATCGCGTGAACTACACCATGCTACCAACCCTCATCTACTAAAGACACCAAATTTCAATATGGGAGATTATTTACAAATATTCAGTCCTTCTCCAAGAGTGACAATGTCAGATCTTGGAAACCCTCATCTAGGCGAGATGGCACCAGCCAATGCTGTTCAGGTAGGACCTGTAGAGACTGGTTCGGTTCAATCTTCTCCTACACGGGTAGCGGGCGATGCTTAAATCATTTTTCGGAAAGCTATATGTTTCTTCATTTTTATTTTTCAATAATGTTATCTCAATGAGATTTATTCGAAAAAGAGGGAGGATACGTTTATTTTTATTTTTCATTATTTCAATTTCAGGGACTACTTATTATGACTATTATTTTTTTTTTTTTCTTCTTTATCCATTTTCTTAAAAAAAAAAATCTATTACCTTTCAAGATATTTTTTTGGGTGTTACCAGTATTATTCGAAATCTTTTTTTTTTTATTTTTGATTTTTTTTTACATTATTCTACATGACTTTTATTTTGATTATTTTCTCCTCTTAATGGATTTGTTTTATATACTCAAAGGATTTCATCATTCAAAGAATTTTGTTTGTACATCATAATATTTGTATGTATATATATACCACGTTTCTCACTAATCGTAATAGGAATATATCCACTCATGAAAAGTTACAAAGATAATAACCACATTGTGCCAGTAGTATTGGTGAATAAACCCATTTCATGGCTACAATAGCATTTCTATCGATGATGACTGGTCTAATTTGTTTGAATGCATTATATGTTGGTAAAAGGTTGTTCCTATATATATAAAAAGACTATACTAGTTAACGGTCGTACATCATGTGTTCACCTATTTCTTTTGCTTTTTCTTCTTGTGAGAGTGTTTTGACTTTTTGACATCGTCATGTTTTCTCTTGTGAGAATGGGATCTACCTTCAGATGAATTTTTGCCCTCTTTCTCTAATTTGGCTATAAATTGTTCTTCAGTGAGACCCTCTTCATTGTTGAAGACCTTCTTTCTCCATTCTCTCAATCTTCTAGATTTTGTGACCTTTCTCTTGTCCTTGGCTCTTAATTCCTTGGCTCTGTATGGAGCAAATTTCTTTAGACCAATGAATTCGTTCAAATCAGTATCGTCAGCAGCCATGATTTCACGAACAGAAAGACCGAAACTTTCTGGAGAGACTTCACGATAACGGAACTTCAATGCTTCCTTTTCACGACTTCTTCCTCTTTCTTCTTCGACTTCATCGATAATAGCCAATTTGTTCTTCTCAACAGCTTGTTCAACTAATTCAGTAAGTTGCTTTTTCTCCTTCTTCTTGGATTTCTTTTCATCTTTCTTCTCCTTCTTTTTTGGCTTAACGCTTTCTTCATCAGCACCTTCTCCTTCATTAACCACCTCTTCACCTTCTTCATCTTCGTTTCCGTTGTAGAAATCAGCCATAATCTCGTCATCCTCGTCCCAAGTTGGTTTACCTTCTTGACTGTAGAATTCGTCATCGAATAATTGTGCAACAACATCATTCCAGTTATCTTCTTTATAGTCATTGTTCAACAGAGTATCTGTTATTCTTTCCACCATATCTTCGCTTATTTCAGCACCATATTCTTTCTTTATTTGTTCTAAAATATCAGTAACTTTATTCACCTTCTTGGTCTTCTTCTTTTGGATCGATTCCTCCTTCTTTCTAAGTTCCTCCACCTTTTCAGCCTTTTCTTCGTCTCTCTTTCTTCTACGGGTAGATGTGGCTGATCTTCTTAAGGTAGCTTGGTTACGAGCATATGACACAATCTCAGCAGCAGTTGGGTCTTCGTATCTGAAATTGTAAGCGTTTTCGAATTTCTCAACCGCGTCTTCAAACTCCTCGTCATCCTCTTCAATGTTGGTAATACCATCCAATTGGATAATCTTATCACCTTTCTTCGGTATCCAAGCTTGCTGGTTGACAAATTCATCCAAGAACTTCTCCTCATCCTCGTCCGGGTTGATAGTCTTCAATGGGTCATCCGTCTTAACTGTCTGTTTCTTTTCTTTCTTCTTTAGGAAGTCGTCGTCACTTTCTTCCTCTTCGTTGTCATCTTCGTTGTCATTGTCCTTCCCAGCTCCTGCATCATCGTTAAAGGCACTATTAATCTCGTTCAGCAATTGCTGTCTTTCCTCTCTCTGTTTAGAGACAAAAGACTGTTTACCATCAACAGTCTCCATTGGCATATCGAAATCGTCGTTCACCTCGTCATCATCCTTCAAAGCATTACCAGACAAGATGTTCATTCTATGGTAATCTTTCAAGTATATAGGCTTGTGTTTCTCTTCAATGGTCAACTTGGAAGCAGCAACCTCGGGATCTTCAAAGAATCTCACTTTAGGATCCAGCAACTTATCCTTCTCATTGTTCCTGATTGCACTTAGGACATTCTTAATACCGTCCTCAACTTCTTCAGTCAACAACTCACCATAGTCATCCTCATCTTCAGAAGAAGACTCTTCTCCTTCTTCATCTTCTTCATCTTCTTCATCTTTTTTATCATCATTTACAGTAACATCTTGTGGTTTCTTCTCATCCACATTCGTTTCAACAGGAGCATTGGATTCAACAACTTCAGCTTTCTTAGCAGCTTCTCTAGCCTTCTTGGCAGCAGACTTCTTTCTAGGCATCTCAGTTTTTTTTTTACAATTTCACAATTCCAGTATATTCAGATCTCTTTTGAATCCACTGTTTCCCACACTCAAGCAAACAACATTAGCTCATCGCTACTATTTTAATATTTTTATTTAATTTTAATTTTTTTTTTCACCAGTAGAGCTCATCGCAAAATTTTTTTTTCAAAAATTTTCCTTCACCCAAAAAAAAGAAAGAAAGAACGAAAATGATCGCCCAGAAACATCCGTAGAAGTTATATATTTCTCGATTTAGGTGATCATATGCTGTATTGTAGTATCGTTGTATTATACTCTATTGCACAATTGTGGCATACTATTAGAATTCAATTGTATTACGCATGTATTGGAATGAGTGTACCTGTTTTTGATTTGTCAATATATCCCCTTATATATTATAACCCGGTACGAGTTGGAATTGCCCGGATTCACTCAGTGTGTGTGTGTGTGTATGGGTAAGGAGTTAGTAGCTTTGATGGTAGTTGTTATTCATTTAACCGTGATACATCAAACAAGAGATGAGATTTGAAAGGACGAGTTGACTCACAGTTGTGATAGTGATTGGACGATCAAGGATAGGAGTCTCTAGCTTTTCGTTGTACTCTTTTTTTTTTCCTTCAACATACAGATAATGTTTAAAAGGTTTGTTGGTTTAAGACAGGTCAATTGGCTGGGGAAACGGTTTAATAGTACTGGAAGGGAGTTTTCGTTTGCTAGTGTGGTAGGAGATGCAGCCAGTCGAGGAAGAGGGAGTAAATCTTCTGAGATATCGAATATTAGCAGTCCCAAGGTTGTTGGTGGTACTGGAAGAGGTGTAGCGACGGGGAAACCACACGAGGTGCCTATAAAATATGTGCTGAACTGTGTGTTCCGTAAGAACAACACTCATTTTACGTATAGTGCGGTGGTAGAGGACAAGAACTTCCTGGAGAACAACAGAGACGTGTCATACAACGAGAAGTTCCTGTATTATCTGAGGTTGCCTCAAAAGGTCAAGTTCGCGATATCTACTGGTTGCTTGGGGTTCAGAAAGGCATTGAGAGGTGAGTACGAAGCTGCGTTCCAAACTACGTCGAAGGTGTTCCAGATGATCAAGGAAAAGGGCATGATGAACAAGGATATTGAGATAGTCATGGATGATTTCGGTAAAGGCAGGGCTGCTTTCATAGCTGCGCTGAATGGTAAAGAAGGTAACGAGATCAGAAAACGTGTTACCAGGATTAGTGATAAGACAGCTCTGAAATTCGGTGGTGTGAGATCACCAAGAATAAGAAGATTATGAGTGCAGGATGCCTCTTATTATATATTTTTCTTGTTTTTCTATCCATTCTTGTCAAAATTAACAATACTGTGAGGGGGGGGGGGGGAGATTATCAAAATGCGTATATATATCTTGATTAACTTTATCTCACTTACTCTCTCTCTCTCTCTGCATCCAAAATATCCGATTATATAATATCTGTAAATAATAATATTAATAATTCAAACTCCAATACTAAGTATGGTTGAATAATATAATGCTCGTGGAAAAAGCTTAAATCACGCTTGTGTCACTTTACACATCACAAGTTACCCGAGCCAAAAAAATACGAAATTATTTTTCTATTTTTTGTGACTGTTTATCTGGGTAAATTTAATACGTATGTACGTTACGGGTGTATTAACTTTTTATAGTGGTGTACTGCTTTAATAAGATTTTGTCTATTCATTTTTTCAATACCAAAAATCATATGTTGGGTAATTCCCATATTTGGAAGTATTTGTATAAAGAGCGTGGCAAGCGTGGGGAAAATGGGAAGCGAGGCATGGAGTTGGGGGGACAGAGAACTTGTAGCAACCTCCAGTCTAGGGAAACAGAGTCTGACAGGGGGATCTGTTCTTTCTAGGCCAGAGGGGGGTGGTGGAGTGTAGAGGGGAAACATCATCTCCCTTCTGCCTGTAAGCATGGATCCAGTAGGATGGTATTGCCAACGGGGGGGAGGGCCACCACACTGGAGGGCATCTGAGAGCAAGAGACACACTCAGACTCAGACACGCCAACATTTGCAGCAAGTTGGAGGAGGAGGCCAGTACTCCCACTATCACTCTGGCACTCAACGTCTGTCTCTCTCACACGTTCGCAGACTGCTTTGGATTCGCAGTGAATTGCCCGCAGCAACTGGAGTTTGCACTGTTCAATGAGGAAGGCCGAGATGGTGTTTTGTGTGTGTCTCTATGTGCGGGATGCTGAAGCAGTGAGAAGTTCCAGAAAGAAAAAAAAAAATTTACTCTGGAAAATTCAATCAAATTTCAATTAAAAGAGCATTTTGTTCAATTGTTTGAATCTAATATTTTATTCAATACCCACCAAGAACGATAATATACAAAAATGGCTCCATCTGGTATGTTAATAAGCGATAACTATAAATGCACAAGGATATAGATTAATGCAATAGAGAGAGACAGAGAGAGAAAATCCCGCAAGAAAAAATAAGTTATTGAACTTAGCTCGATGATATGTTGAAATGGATTCAAAATGGAATATGATAGCGATCGAAATGAAATGGGAATGAGAATGAGAATGACATAGATATGATATGATATGGATAGTGACTTGGGAGGAGCAATATTGAGAATAAGGTGTTCTTTCTTGAACTGAAATTATGGCTGTGTATTCTTTTGATTCTTTTTATCAAGATGGTTTACTAACAATAAGTTGTTTTAATTTTTTTTTTTGGTAATATGTTATATTTTTTAAAAACTGAAGTTTCTCTTTCAATGTGTGGTTAAAAAATGGTATTATATTAGTGGACCAAGAGTTTGAAAAAAATGAAGAATTGGATATGAATAACTAGAAAGGATAACCAACTGAGGAAATAGAAAAGAGAGAAATGAAATGATAAAAATATACTTTACTGTACAAGAAAATGAAAAAAACATAATATTTACAGCTAAGGCTAGCGCTGCTAAGAAGGCTGTTGTCAAGGGTACCAACGGTAAGAAGGCTTTGAAGACCAGAACTTCTGCCACCTTCAGATTGCCAAAGACCTTGAAGTTGGCTAGATCTCCAAAGTACGCCACCAAGGCTGTTCCACACTACAACAGATTGGACTCTTACAAGGTCATTGAGCACCCAATCACTTCTGAAACTGCCATGAAGAAGGTTGAAGACGGTAACACTTTGGTTTTCCAAGTTTCTTTGAAGTCTAACAAGCACCAAATCAAGAAGGCCGTCAAGGAACTATACGAAGTTGATGTCTTGAAGGTTAACACTTTGGTCACTGCTAAGGGTAACAAGAAGGCTTACGTTAGATTGACTGCTGACCACGATGCTTTGGACATTGCCAACAGAATCGGTTACATCTAAACGGTTTAAAAAAAATAATTTTAATATATTATTCGTCATCTTATTTACAATAACATCAAAAACATTTTTTTTTAAATCTGTATTTTTAACTAATAAAATTTAAAGTCAAAAAATATAAACGTTCTTCACATTATAAAAATACTTTGCATTATTAAAATTTTTTCTTTAACTCTTTTATTTATTTTATAACTGATTAAGTATTTAACTCTATTTTTTCTGTAACTGAATAAGTAACTAACTCTTTTTTTTTGAAACTGAATAAGTATTTAACTCTGTTTAGTCATCGTTTCTCCTTGCCATAATCCTTAGGATATTCAAAAACAAGTTAATGATGTCAAGGTATAGAACCATAGCACATTTTATCTCTTCGTCTGGACGCACTTTCCTGAATATCATTTGGGTATCAATCAAAAGGTACAACGTGAAGATCACGGCACCGGCAATAGCCGTCAGCAGATCAGCACCAGAGCTGATTCCGAAGAACATACTTGCGATACCGATACCGATCAGCAGCAGCAGACACCAGTTCAACCAGAAGTATATGGAGGTGGCAGACTCCATCACCCACTTCATCCTCTCCGAGAGTGCCAGCAGGGAGATACCACCTACCACAACAGTGGTAATTATGACAGCACTCAGCACAGTCTGCGGGTCGTACATCAAGCACACCAGCGAGACAGAGTAACTTTCCGCCAGCGTGAACACACCCAACATCGCGTATTGCGCTCTCTTAGACAAGTAATACCATGGTTTCTCTCCGCCTTCATGTTCTTCAGGGTAGTACTCCTCCTCTCTTAACCCAGAGGACAGCAATACACAGGACACCAAGGCAGCGACCATCGACACAATCAGCAACCACATGTTATCCAACGCAAACGTCTGCAGCGGCTCCCACTTTGTCATCACCACACCAAACATCAGCGTTGAGAGCAGCTGTGTGGATAGTATAGTGTATACTTTGTGTAAGAACCACTGCCTTATCAGCGGCTCGCAGGAGTTAACGTTAGTAGACCACTTGAAATCATCTGGAATATTGTAGGGATCCGTAACTTGGTATGCAGGTGGAGCTTCATCCACCGGCTCATATCTGTCATTCATGGTATTCTTATTATTCATTTATCACGTATATCTTGTATCTTGTGATATTAGTTGTAATACATATATACAACTATACATTTTTGAAATAGCCACCCCCCCCCCCTTCCACTTCAAAACCCCGTACCTCATCGCGGAGAAAGAGAAAGAAGGGCTCATTGACACAAAATTACAGAAATATATGTCGTGTGATGTTACAATGGGATATTACAGCACCAACAATATACAATACAATATACAATACAATATAAAATATACAACATACAGTTACACATTTACAGTGCCGTTGCAGAAACAGTTTGGCTATTTTCCAAAAATCTCTACCCTTCCCCCCCCCCCTGTTCTCTGCAACTCTGTGATGCGTTGTGATGTACGGGGTGATATATATTGTATACGGTATGGTAATTACTGTATATTGTATTTACTGTTTCGTTGTATTAATGCATTGTTTGTATTGTACACTGCACTGTAGTGTGTTGCTGTACTGTGACCCTGTATTCCATTATATACAATTGTTTGTGTTTACACTACGGGTGTTTTTACTGTTTTTCTCAAAACTCACAAAGTTTCCAAAACATGGAATTTCTACAGCACACACAGTCACACACTCGTTTTTATTTATACAATCGACTAGGAGACGAGGGGGAAGAGGTATAAAAGATAGAATAACACTACAAAATACACTATTCTACATTGTATACACTATTCTACATTGTACATCCATAGCTGAAATATAATGACATTATAGATCACATGACCTATATATAAGATATGACCGGTGAGACGCGTTAACCGTTCAGCGCGGAGGGCAGGGCAGGGCAAGGTTCGCGTCCCCTTTTTTCTTCTTTGTCTTTGCTTTTGTTGCCGAGCTGGCCTCTCTCTCTCTCAGAGGAAGGGTTATTTTGACAAAGGAAAAAAAAGAGAATTGGAAAATTGTTAATCGAGGGAAAGACAAAAAAAAAATGATTTACTTGCTATAAATAGATTGTTAAGGGACTTTAATGATTCGTGATTTATAATACCCGCCTATAATTTTATAAGAACGAATTTGAAGTGGAGAAAGAAAGACACACAGAGAGAGAGAGAGTGTGTGTGTGTGTGTGATATAGAGGTTGATTGGGATTAGAGATCAGAGAAGAATAGAACATTTCCGGGTAGAAGAAGGAGGAGAGAACAAGAATATAAATACATTTATTATGGCTGACGGGAGAAGGAAGAGGTATTCTTTGAATGTGGTGTCATCTTCGCCGTCGATTGGATCAATACACAGTGCTGCCGATACACCGGTACAGGATTATCCCTCGCCGTATGGTGGGAGTTATACGTCGCCGCAGCAGAGTCCGTTTCTCTCAGGGAGTACGGATTCGTTGTTCAACGACGGTTCGAGGTCTAACAGGAACTCCAGGAACTCGTTTTACAGGTACTCGCATATACCGAGTCCTTCTTTGAAACGGCACAGCACTGGTCTGGGGATATCGTCGTCCACCATTGGGTTGCAGCATCACGGCAGCAACGAGGGCATCATATCGTCTAGGGAGTCGCTTCCGGTTTCCCTACTGGAGAGTAACGCGCCCAATATCAAAGTGCTGTTTATTGGAGACGCTGGGGTTGGCAAGACCGCGATGATACTGAATTATTGTAAGGAATTACCCACCAGGAGGCAATGGGAGCACATCATAGGACTGAGCCCCTCGCCGAATAAATTTAACCTTGAGAGGCGACAGGAGAGGAATCAGAATAGCAGTAACATGGTAAGGAGGTCGATGACCGCTAGAAATGTGATGAATAGTAATAGCACATGTTCGATGGAACAACGGAAGAAAAGATACAGCTCCACAGATTTTGATGATTTGAAGCAGAAAAGGGTCAGCGAACAGACTCTGGAATATAGCACAATAAGTGAACCGGACGAGTCTAGTGAGCTTGTTGAATACGACCCTGATGAGCTAGTGCTTGACACCAAAACCACAATCGGCATCGATATCAAGACCAATCTTATCAACATTGACAATCGTATATTTAATTGTCTATTATGGGACACTGCTGGCCAAGAGAGATACAGAAACGCGATTATGCCGTCGTTATACAAGAAATCCAACGCCATTGTACTCAGCTATGATATATGCGACAAGAGAAGTTTCAAAAATTGTTACAACCATTGGCTCGTAGAAGCGATGGGTATACTTTGCGCGAAGGATTATGAGAGAGCTCGTTTTTACCTGATTGGTAACAAGATAGATCTTTATGAGAAAAGAGAGGTTGATCACGCGGATGTGATCGCAGCAATAGATGAAATCGAAAGACGGTTCGGTTTGGTCATTGCAGGGAATTTCGAAGTTACATGTAAGAGCCATGAATCTGTTAGCCAAACAATGAATGCTATCATGATGGACTTGATAGAAAACAACTGTTACGAAGAGAAAATCCCTCCTGTGCCAACGTTGGCTGAGGAAATGGATAGCAACAACAGCACCGAAGATATCAAAGCAGGAAACATGTACGACGATCAAGTATCAGAAACAAGTGAGGATGAACAAAGTGACAGTGAGATACAACCTATCTTAAGACAAAGAAAACCTGGTCAAATATCATCTGCAACCATAGACATTACCAAACCCAAAAATAAAGATGAAAATAATTTACAATTCAGAGTAAGTTGTTGCACATAAAAACCTTGTAATAAAGAAGAAGGAAGATAGATAAATATTTGAAAACAATCAAACAAAAACTTCATTTTAAAATCAAATCATCTATCTTTGTTTTGTATAGAAAGACTAATTCTTGAAATAATCTTTGCATTAAGAAGCAATATATAATTGCTTCTCCAAATCTAATAACTATTATTTTATTTTTTTTTTTCTCCTACATAATTTATCCTAAATTCCTGTTATATATATACAATTTCAAAAAAACAAACAAACAAACAAACAAATGAATAAAATGTTTTAAACACTATATGTGTTTAGATGATGAAATATAACACAAAAAAAATAATTCGACCTCGGTGAGGATTGAACTCACGATCTTGCGATTAACAGTCGCACGCCTTAACCAGCTTGGCCACGAAGTCATACTAGTCATACGTTACGGCTTAAATACAGGAAGATAACATCTCCTGATGAACTTTCCTTAAAAAAAAAATAAAAAATTTTTTTCGGTGTTGCTGTTTTCGCCCCCCGTCCTCCTCCTGAGAGAAAGAAAAAAAAAACGGGTATAAAAAGGTAGGCAAAACGGGGGGACAGATTGAGAAAAGATAAAAATTTCATGTCTTTCTCTTTTGGGCAGTGTGGGAATAATAAACCTAAAACTTTTCAATTTTATAATAGGGAGAAAACTAATAGACATTGTGACAATTATATATTTGTGGTCTAAAATTTAATACAGGTCATTTTTATTTTAATTAGTTTGAAAGAAAAAGAAGAAAAACAACTGAATTTAAGTGGACAGATATCACTAAAGAATAAGGTACGGGAAAGAATAGTAGATTATACACTCATATTCGATTTTATTACTTTATCCAACATATTTTGACACATTTTCTATTGGGAGGAAAGAAAGAAAAGAAAATTTTTTTTTTTTTTTTTTAATTTTTAAGATTAAATATAACTGAATAAGTCTATTATAATATTTTAGAAATATTATTATTTTTGTTTCTTTAAGTTCGATAAGAATTTAGAGAATAATAATAATAGTAAAAACAAACCAAAAAAAAGCAACAAAACCAAGCTAACACTAACGAAAGGCAAGGAAAAAAAGCTACTATTACTAATAGAATTTTTCCCCTTTTCTAGATAGATTTTACGTCACGATATAACTGCTTTAGCAATACCTTTTATCTAATTTTTATTAGGGCTGTGTTTGGTAATAGTTCATTAAGGAAGAGGCTGCATACTAAACTAAAACTGAAGATTACGGTTTAATTCGAAAAGAAAAGAGAACAGAATAAGATTTGAAAAATTCTTTTAATATCTTATTTTAATTATTGATAACCTATCATAAACAATTATTTGTAATTATAAACTTATTTTACGACCATATTATTAGGGTTATTATTGAGTAGAATAAAGAGAAACTGACAAGTCAAAAAAAAATCGGCAATAACAAATAGAGTCAATTTCCTTTAAACCTATTAAAGTAAAACGAAGAGAAATAAAACCCTTTTATAACTTGAATACTCAATCAGTAACGATAGAAAGAAGAACCTACTAAACTTCTTGATATTTAAACTAAAGAAAACAAACTACAGCAAAATACTAACGGCAATGAGTTCAGACGAAGAAGACTTTAATGATATCTACGGTGACGACCAACCGGCAACCACAACAACTGAAACGGCTCCAGCTGAAGAAACCAAGCCAGTTGAAGAAACCAAACCAGTTGAAAGTACCAACGATTCTGAACAAAATAAACCCACTAGTCAATTAGATGGATTGGCTGCTTTACAAGCCCTATCCTCTAACCTGAATAACAGTAATACTAGTAATTCATCCGAAAATGCTGGTGAGCCAACAACTGCTAAAGATGCTTCTGAAAGCAACTCCAATGCTAACCAAACTAGTGGTGACCAAAATACTTCTAATGGTGCTGCTCCAAATTTACCTTGGGATCAGCTTCAACAAACGATGTCCCAATTTCAGCAATCTTCCATGCCTCAGATGCCTCAGATGCCTCAGATGCCACAAATGCCTCAGATGCCGCAAACCCAAGAACAGAACAAACCTGACACTCGAGTCAAGGCCGATCTTTCTGGTGAAAACTGTAAAATGTTTATTGGTGGGTTGAACTGGGAAACAACCGAAGACGGTCTTCGTGACTACTTCAGTAAATACGGTAATGTCACCGACCTTAAGATCATGAAAGACCCACATACCAGTAGATCGAGAGGTTTTGGTTTCCTGAGTTTCGAAGACCCAACATCTGTCGATGAGGTAGTCAAAACACAACACATTCTTGATGGTAAAGTTATAGATCCAAAAAGAGCTATTCCAAGAGAAGAGCAAGACAAAACCGGTAAGATTTTTGTTGGTGGTTTAGGTACAGATGTTAGACCAAAAGAGTTTGAAGAATATTTTTCTCAATGGGGTACTATCATCGATGCTCAACTAATGCTGGACAAAGATACTGGTAGGTCAAGAGGGTTTGGTTTTGTCACTTATGACTCTCCAGATGCTGTCGACAGAGTCTGTGAACAAAGATTTAGAGACTTTAAAGATAAGAAAATAGAAATAAAAAGAGCGGAACCTAGACACACTCAAAAGCAAAATAACAATAACCAAGCAGGTCATTCTCCATCCCAAGGAAACAACATGATGAATTCAATGGGTAGCATGAGTTCCAACGGTATGGGAAACATGTACCAGAATTCCATGATGGGTGGTTTTAACCCGATGTTTAACCCTCAAGCAATGCAGGACTACTACTTAAAGATGCAAGAATACTATCAGCAATTACAACAACAGACAGGTATGGACTACACCCAAATGTTCCAACAACAAATGGCCATGATGATGCCAGGCTTTATGCCACCAAACGGAGCTGTAGGACTAGATGGTACAGGATCCACATCATCACCAAGTAACGGCAGTGACGGTAACCAAATTGGATACATGGGCCAATCCGAATCTGAAAATAATTCTGCAACTGGTACCCCATCTAATGTACAAACCATAGGAGGAGAGAGTTCTGAGCCAAAATCTAGTAGTAATGACAGCTTTAACAACAACGGCTTACCAAGCAATATTCCAAGAGGACCTAAGGCTCCTAGAGGAGACAGAGGTGGTGAAAGACAAGACAGAGGTGGTAGAGGTGGATACAATCGTGGCGGTCGCTACGGTGGATCCGGTAGTGGATACCGTAGAGAGCGTGGTGGCTACAACAGTCGCAGAGGTAATGGCTACCACCCTTACAACAGGTAAATCTTATTCTACCTAATATTTATTTACTATCATTAATAAATCTAAATCCACTATTCAAAGCATTAACAAATTTCCTGCATTAGATAATAATATTAGAAAAACATAGCATCAGTATCTTTTATGTTCCTTTTTATTATTATTGTTTTTGTTTTTTTTTAATAAAAACAACCCCGTACTTTCTTTTAATCTTTTTTGTATTTCAACTGATAATTTTCTAAATTTTTTTTTTATCAACCATTATCGAAATGGTTTATCTATATCGCTCTATGTAATATTTATGTTATTAATTTAATAATTATATTTTACTCATTATCTAAAAACGATACTTGCTCTTACCATAAAGGAATACCGGCACTACAAGGAATCGTATCTACTTGCCCGTTATTTCCCAAAAGAATAACATCAAATTAATAAAATCCAATGAAAACATCACATTATACTCAATCTAGAACCTATGCTAATAATTCGAAGTCTGAATATAGTGGACTAAAATTAAATATCTTGTTATATCATCACCTGGTCAGTGAACACGAAATGCACTGCATGGCACGAAAAATTTCGCGTCTCTTCTTCTTATTTTTTTTTTTTTTTGAAAAATGATAATATTTACTTTTCGGGTTTTTTGTTTTTTTTTTCTTTTAACTTGACGCGTCACATTCTTAGAAGATAAAGGGTTGAGAAAAAAAATTAGGAAGGCACCAAGGGTTAAAAGACAATGGCAACGCATTTCAAAGCTCTAGAACTTTTCATCCTTAACAGTTTGCAGATCTTAATCTTTCCTCTGAGAAAATTCGAATTTAGCAATTACACGAAAAATCAAGTTCACTTGCTGGTGGGGGATTTTCTTTGATAAATCCACACATTGGAATTTATGCACAATAGCAAGATATATTGACTTTCTAATGACGCCAAAAAACACGCACAAAAACCAAGGGCTCATTAGTGACTGACAAACAATGACATATGGGAAAAAGCTAGATCAAGATGTCTAGATCAAGATTTTATCCTGATCGAACAAGGGGAAACATCATGAAAAAAAGGGAGGATCTTCATTCTGAAGTAGCATTACTCTCTATATGTAATTTTTTTTTTTTCGTGTTTCTCTTTGAAGAATGGCTTGAGACATAGCTCAACCTCTTCTAATTGTTTTAGCACATATGAGTGATTTTATTATATTCCATATCATTTATTTTTTTTCGCTGCTACTACAGTTTTATCCAACACTTTGTAATCTCTTTTGGTCAATTGGCGCTCGGAACTGGGCTCACTATTTTTGGATTTCACACAAATTCCCCTACAGCTGCCACATTCTTTACTTGTCTTTTTGGGAGAGGTAATAAAAAGAAAGAGAGGTACTAATAAAGACAAGGACATAACTGTATCTTATGTACCAACACCATTGTGACATCATTTAACCAATATAATTATATTCTTTTTTCTTTTGGGATGAAAGAAAGAACAAAAAAAAATTATATATAAGAGACCGGTATTTCTGTTCTTTTATTTCAAATCTTCCATCATTTCCCTTATTTTTCAAAAGATTATAATACCACTAAGCTAACCCTGTTAACTAGAACATTAATCCAACTATTTGTCATTCCTTTCAACTCTTAAAATAAACCACTAACATTAAAATGAGATTTTCTACTGTCGCTACTATCGCTGCCTCTGCTACTTTTGCTGTTGCCGGAACTGTTGTTTCTGATGGTGTCACTTACGTTGATATCACTACTACCCCAGAAGTCACTAAGTCCGCTGTCTCTACTGTCAAGAGTACCTCTACCCCATACACCACCACTACTGTCTCTACAAAGCCAGCTGTTGCTTCAGTCTCTCCAAAGACTGAACCATCCAAGGTTTCTACTACTACACCAGCTCCAGCAGCTGCTCCTGCTGACAAGTCTGGTGCTGGTCGTGCTATCTCCCAAATTGGTGACGGTCAAATCCAAGCCACCACTGCTACCCCAAAGACCGAAGCTCCAGCCCCAACCCCAGCCCCAGCTCCAACTACCTCTCCAGCTTCTCCAAAGGTTGAAGCTCCAGTCAGCAGTGCTCCATCTCCATCTCCATCTCCTTCTAAGGTTGCTCCAGCTTCCAGTGTTCCAATCAAGAACGGCACTACTACTGCTGCACCAACATCCAGTGCACCAGTTGTTCAACAACAAAAGAGTACTCTAAACACTGTTAAGACTAACGCCGTTTCTCAGATCGGTGATGGTCAAATTCAACAACAATATGCTAACGGCGCCACTAAGAATGCTGTCGGGTTCACTGCTGCTGTTGTCGCTGCTGTTGCCATGCTATTATAAATCTGAAAACAAATCAATGTAGAATAAAATAATCAAAAAAATCAAAAAACCAAAAAATCAAACAAATAATAGTTAGAATACAGCTGACTAGTGGAAAAAACATGCTACAGGCTTAGCTACTGGTTATCCTCTTATCTCTTTATTCGAAAGCAACATGCATTACGAATTTTATTCTGGACAATTTTAATAATATTATTCCATTACAACTTTAAACAAAATAATACCCCTTTCAATTCAATTTTCTTCTCAAATTGATAGACTCAAGATACCCCTTTTATACCCTACCGAGATTCATTTATATGACATCTTCACCTGCTTAGCCTTGAATCCGGATCTGTCAGATTGATACAGACCAGTATTTCATTGCCAAGGCAAATAGTACCAAGAAATATGGTATTTATGACAAATAACGACTGATACCCCTTCATTACAGGTCAGGCATTGACTTTTTTAATATGCTTATTTATAGAGCAGGGAGCTCATCATATAGCGTTCCCATTTTTTTCAATTACTATGTATATTACCCAAGTTATTAATATAATAAACATTTATCCGATCAGATACTGACATTCCATGTGATAAATACGTACTGTAGTACTTGTATTCTTTCTTTTTTTTTTTTTTCAAAATTTTCAAAAAAATTCGTACTCATCGCATCTCATCGCAAGAAATTGAGATATTAACAAACAATGAATGGCACCGATATACTACGGTCTTTCACACAGAACAATCTTAATCTTGTACATTTTAGTCAAAATTAGTTAAATTTAGAAAAAAAAAATTATTCCTTTTTTGCAAGTAATTTTAAGGATTGTTAAACATTCTCAGTTTTCTTACTGAATATTAAAGCATCATTGCCAGCGAACAAGAGGACAGCTATACAAATGAGAGGTGAAAGAATTAAAAGAAATCCGACAAAGAAGGCAAAGAAATATAATAGAGTAAAGCGTATGAGAAAATCATCGTTCAATACTGTTCAAAGGAATTTAGAGGTTTTCAATGACAATAAAGATTTCTTAAATAAATATGAAAACCTGGCACTCGATCTAAGCGATCCAGAGGATGGTGCTAATGTGATGGCAAAATCTAATGACGATCTTGTTCTCAATGACGGTGAGTCTAAGGCTGCGAACTACAGTGACTCATATCATGAAATACCCGAAATAGAAGTGGAGTCTGGAGATGAAGGTGTTGTCCAGAATATAACACCGGGATCCAATAGCTTAGATGATAATGACGACTTTATTGCCCTTGGAAGTAGCTCTGAGGAGGAGGAGGAGGAACCAGAAGAAGAATCTGATCTTGACATCGAAAGCACAGATGAGGAGGAGGAAGAACACGAGGGTTCAAGGAAGAAAACGAGGACTTTAAATTCTGAATTTCCATGGATCTTAAATCATGATCATTCAAGTCAGAGAGAAATTTCTGACTGGCTAACTGGTGAGATCAGAGATTTTGTGTCGTATATATCACCAAGCAAGGACGAGATTAAAACCAGGAATAAGACCATTTCAAAGGTACGAAAAGCTGTCAAGGAACTCTGGCCAGATTCTGACTTACATGTGTTTGGATCATATGCCACGGACCTGTATCTGCCTGGTTCAGATATCGACTGTGTTATTAATAGCAAAGACGGCGATAAAGAGAATAGACAATACTTGTACGAGCTCGCAAGGCATCTGAAGAATGAGGGATTGGCAACAAGGGTGGAGGTTATTGCGAAGGCAAGAGTTCCAATCATCAAATTTGTGGAGCCAGAATCTGATATACATATAGATGTGTCCTTTGAAAGAACCAACGGTCTCGCGGCAGCCAAGATAATCCGTGAATGGATTGATGATACTCCAGGTCTTCGTGAACTAGCTTTAGTGATAAAACAATTTTTAAATGCTCGAAGATTGAATGATGTACATACCGGTGGTCTAGGTGGGTTCAGTATCATATGCCTAGTATTTTCGTTTTTAAGACTACATCCAAGAGTGCAATCGCAAGAAATCGACACTTTGCAAAACTTGGGTGTTTTATTGATAGAATTTTTTGAGCTCTATGGGAAGAATTTCGCCTACGATGATGTAGCAATATGTGTTGCGGACTCCAGAGCTACATACTTGCCGAAGTCCCATTGCAGATTTTACCCACCTGCCCGTACTTCATTTACATTGGCCATCCAGGATCCTGGTGACCCCACCAACAACATCAGTCGTGGCTCATTTAACCTTCGAGACATCAAGAGATCGTTTGCAGGTGCTTTTGACCTTTTGGTAAACAAATGTTTCGAACTAGACGCAGCCACTTTCAAACATCGCGTTGGTAAGAGCATATTGGGCAATGTCATCAAGTACAAAGGCAGACCCCGTGACTTCAGCGATGAGAGAGACCTTGTTACCAATAAAGCTATCATTGAAAATGAATATTACCACCAAAAGCGTGCAAGAGTCATCCATATGGATGAATCATCGTCCTCGTCCTCTTCATCGGGGGATGAAGACGAGTCTGAGGATAAGGATGAGGATGAGGAAGAAGACGACGACGACGATGACCCATTCGTCAATGTAGAAGAGAATGAAGTTGAAATAACACAGCAAATGTACAAGATTGAGGAACCTCAAAGGAAGAAACGGAAGGTAACTAGCATAGATGCATTGATGGGAATAACTGATGAGGAACCAGAAACTACTGCGGATGTTGTAGAGAACCCTAAACAGAAATCCTTGAAAGCCACATCGGTAGACATGCAAACAAAGAGAGACTACTGGCTAGCCAAGGGACAAACATTATAGCAGTAATATAGAGATATAGTAGCCATATAGAGACATAGCATATAGGTAATTTTGATAGAAATGTGCTTCGAAAAGCTATATATATATATTTATATATATATAATACTAGAATAGTATATGTTTGCACGTGCATACCGTATTATTTTATATAATGTTGACCATCCCTGTACGGCATGTTCTGTGGATACCCACACAACAGACGAAGAAAAGGAGTAGTTACCTGAATAGGAAATTTGGTAAGCAAGAAAAGAAAGAAAGAAAAGAAAACGCGAAAAAAAAAAAAAAAAGGAAGAGAGAGGTATGCGACACTGTCTGTGCAGCCATGTGTGGTAATGTGTAGAAATACCAGCAGGAGAAAAGGCCCCACCAAAAAAAAAAAAAAAGAATGAGGTGACGCGTCAGGAATTCAAGACGAACAAAGAAAAAAAAATTTTTTTTTTTTTTGAATCGCAATCACGAAACGGGTTTGAGACATAAAAAGCGGTTTTCCAGAAATCGAGAGCAAATAAAAATAGAAGGAAATTTTTATAGAGTTGATTACAAGAAGCTTTAAAAGGAACTTGCCTTATAAAGGAGTTGGCTATATAGAACGGAAATATAGTACTAAGGACTTAAAGATATAATATAATATAATACAAAAGAACCAAATCTCGAAGGAAGAAAAGAAGGAATAATAAATAACAATGTCACTTTCTGCAGCAGCGGCAAAGATTTCAGATAATGATTTCCAGAATATTGGACCGGCGCCTAGGCCACCGGCCGCGACTGCGTTTAACCAGACGCAGCCACTGACCAACTATATGAATCAATTGAATTTGAGTAAAGAGAACAAAGTGCCGGTTGTGTCGCGGAGGAAGACCGGGTGGATCTCTTACAAGGACGACGGGTTGTTGTCGTTTCTTTGGCAGAAGAGGTTTATGGTGTTGTCTGACAGCACGTTGGCGCTATACAAGAACGAGAAGACAAGTGACGATCCTGTGTTGAAGATACCCGTGACGGTGATAGTGAGTGTTAGCAAGAACCAGTTGAAGCAGTACTGTTTTGAGCTGACGCGCATGAACGAAAGGAACTCTGCTAACGGTTCTTCGCAGACGAATCCGGACTCTGTGTCGAAGAAGACCATATATATTGCTACCAAGACCGAAGTCGATATGAATTCGTGGCTTGACGCGATTTTCTCGAAGTGTCCCTTGCTGAGTGGTGTTTCGTCCCCTACAAACTTTACCCATAAGGTACATGTCGGGTTTGATCCGGAGACTGGTAGTTTTGTCGGTATGCCTACTAACTGGGAGAAACTCTTGAAACACTCCAGGATCACAGGTGAGGACTGGAACAACGATTCTGCTGCTGTTATTCAGGTGTTGAATTTCTATCAAGAATACAATGGCGAGGGGTCTTCTCTGGGCAATGGTAGTTCAACGTCGCTTTCCTCGGGGAGTGCCACGAGCTCTCAATTACATCTATCAAGAGAATCAAATTCTTCGCGATCGCCTGAAGAAAACAAAACAATGTCACAGCAAAGCTCGATGCTTCCACAGAGGAAAGCACCAACTCCTCCAAAACCATCCAGTGGACTAGTAAACAACAGCAAGAGCCCTCCAAAACCAAATGTTCTAACAAACATAAACACAAACACACCAACGAAGATGGGTAACAACCCATACCAGAACGGTCTACCCGCCAAACACAGTATTCCTCCAAGGATGCAGGCTCCATCTCCTGGTAATAATGGTAAGGTTCAGAATCCGTTGCCTAAACTGGCCACTCATAACAACTACCATCAACAACAACAGCAGCAGCAAGGTTACGCTAACAAGTATCCTTCTCCAGGTTCTTCTCCTGTAAACTCCAAACCGCCTTCTCCGGTTAATGGTTACAGACCCCACCATAACATGATAAATCCATATGCCAAGGGCCCTGCATCTCCATTGGGTGTTAGACAAAACCCACCTCCAATAAACCAGATGCAGCAGCAGCAGCAGCAGCAGCAGCATCAACAGCAACAACAGCAACACATGAACAATATGCAACAAGGTCCTAGAAATATACAACAACCAATGAACAGTCAAATGAAAACTTACCCAACGATACCTGTGATGAAACCACCACAAAATATGGGGCCAAACCCAGCTATGAATGCTGCCAATATCGCTATGAAGCAGCAGCAAAATCAAATGCAAAGCAAGGCACCTGGTGCTTTGCAGCCAATGAGACAAGCACCAAAGAAACCGGTTGGTGTGCCAAAGGCTCCTTCCCCAACTGATAAATCAAAGAAACCTTCAAAACCAACTATGTCAAATGCAGAAATTATGAGTAAATTAACAAACGTAACCATTAATGCTGATCCTTCAACACTCTTTAAGATGATCGAGAAGGCTGGTCAAGGTGCTAGTGGTTCTGTTTACTTAGCTGAGCGTGTTGAGTTGTTAGAAGAGAATGGACCACAACATCAAAGAGGTGGCACCGAACACGATAAACCGGAGTTAGGTGACAAGGTTGCTATTAAACAAATGGTCTTGTCAAAGCAACCAAGAAAGGAATTGATTGTCAATGAAATTATGGTTATGAATGACTCTCGTCATTCCAATATCGTTAACTTTTTGGAAGCTTATTTGAAGACCGAAGATGATCTATGGGTGGTAATGGAATACATGGAAGGTGGTTCTCTAACAGATATCATAGAAAACAGTCCAACCAACGGTAGTGCCTACTCGCCGCTAACAGAACCTCAAATTGCATACATCGTTAGAGAAACTTGTAAAGGTCTGAAATTTTTGCATGATAGAAATATTATTCATAGAGACATTAAGTCTGACAACGTTTTGCTAGACACCAAGGCTCGCGTGAAGATTACAGATTTTGGTTTCTGTGCAAAACTGACTGATCAACGTAGTAAGAGGGCAACCATGGTAGGTACACCATACTGGATGGCCCCAGAAGTTGTCAAACAGAAGGAGTACGATGCTAAGGTCGATGTGTGGTCTCTGGGTATCATGGCTATCGAAATGCTTGAAGGTGAACCACCTTATTTGAATGAAGATCCACTGAAAGCCTTATACCTAATTGCCACCAACGGTACACCTAAACTAAAGCATCCTCAATCATTATCTTTAGAAATCAAGAGATTTTTGAGCGTTTGTTTATGTGTTGACGTTCGTTACAGAGCATCAACCGAGGAACTACTTCACCACAGTTTCTTTAATATGGCATGTGAACCTAATGATTTATCGTCATTATTGGAGTACAAAAAATGATATATTAAATGAAATGGGGTTTTTTACGATATTAGCATTATAAATAGTCAGCATATAAAATTTTTATTTTAAAATTCATTTTCGTTCGATCTTAAGAATTAACGTTAGAAGTTTGAGTATATATATATATTATATTTAAAGTCTATCTAGTACGACTTAGTCAAAAAACACACAACTTTCTGTTGTTCGGTTAAGTTGGCATATTTGAAACTAACTTCGTGAAATTCAACGAGAGTGCCAACAGTTCGTCTTGAAGGCCCACTAATTTATGAGATACTGGTATAGTTTTTAAGACCAAAGGATATAGTTTGCTTAGAGATGACATGGTTTCGTTGTTTGGGACCTGTTCAGTAGACAATGAACTTAGTAGATTAGATAAACCGTGTAACAGAATATTCATCTCTTCACCTCTGAGTTTTGGAATTGGTGCCAGACCAGTTAGAAATTCATCGGCAATATATTTGCTCAATAAAAGTGCTATTCTCGATATTAAGTAAGGTATTGCTGTATTTTTCAACATAAGTAAGTTTTCATCAGCTAATTGAGCATAATTTAAGAGCTCTGAGATACTAACCAGTGCAAAGTTATGTTTCGTTAAGTGTTTCTGGTGTCTGGTGAGTCCATATACTTCAAAATCTGTCAAAAAAGTTAGAATCACATCCGAATATTGGGGACCATTACTCTTGTCTAATATTTGTTTCTGGATATCATCTAATTCGTATACTAACGAAGAATGCCATAAACAGTTAACCAGGCGTTCACAATGCTCTTTTTTAAACATCGATGACATATAATTCTTTCTGAACAACAATGAATAACTTTCAAACTCTTGTATATCGTCAGCTTCTGTGATTGCATCTATATGCTCGCTTTTTCTCTCTGTTGGGCTCAAAAATATAGACATAAAAATATCTGTGAACTCATTTCGTGATTCAATATCTTTTTCCAATATCTTGGCAGGGTCATTAGTATAACTTAGCAACTTTTTAAAGCACAATGAGCCCAGTACCCAAAATGGCCTAGAGCCATCTGTCGAAAGATCGATCAGACTTTTGCTAACTACAATCTCTTGAAGATTTTGACACATTTTAATGAAATACTTAATATGAGGCTCAATTTGTCGTTCTCCTGTAGCCTGAGTCAACTGAGTCAATAGAAGTTCACAAGCTTTATAACAAACAGCCTCAAATGTGGGAATTCTACCCATAGATGATTTCTGTAATTTTGGAGCTAGTTTCTTTTCAATTTTCGCCCTTGTGCCAAAAATTAATGTAGTCATCATACTTAATTGGACAAAGTATAGGAAAATATTCTCCTTCGAAATCTTTTCGAAAATCAAAGTCATACCGTTTAACACAGCGTTTTGAAGAGTAGAGGGTTTTGATTGGTCTCTTGAGTGTTCTGGTAGTAGTGGAAACTTTACAGCAGAAATGAACAAACTCATGCTTTTTTCCAAAAAAGAATTTTTCAATTTGTTATGGTTCTCAATTAGCGCGCAAATAGATGGGAATGCTAACATTAATTCACATACACAATCATATTCAGTTTTCTGACATAACTCCGAGGAATTATTAATATCACTGTACATTATATTGTAGTCAGTCCAGATTGCCGCAGATAATTCAAGTAGACTATACGGAACTTCTTTACAGCATGAAAGATTTTGCACGACTGTACCAAAATTTTTGATCGTCACAAATCTAACACCAGTTGAAGCACATTTAAGAAGCCTCGTAAATAATTTCAATAACACTATCCATTCTTCTGCACTTTTGTTCTCTTTCTCAAAATCAGAGTAGTGTTCATCAAATAGAGATACGATACCTTTCAGTGTGACATCTAAACATTCCAAACTTATAATTAGTTGTTCATCGTCTCTTTCGAGACTTAGGAATGGTTCAAGGACCTCATGGAATATAGATTTCCACGTTGGGAAGCTTGCAGAATGGGAATCAATAATTCTAAAGAAAGTTTGGATTGCACCATTGCTAACTTCATTTCTCTTGTCAGTAGCGCAAAATAGCAGATTTTTTAGTAAATACAGCCAAATACCATAATATCTCGTTTCAAATGATGAGTCTTTGGATGTTATTAAATCCATCAAATAATTTTTATTTGTATCATTCTTACTGAAAGAAAACTCCTTCAAATCGTAGTCATGTGGTATACTGGCATGGTTTTCTCTTAAATAATCACCAACAAGCCAAAATTGACTAATTGATGAGAATGAGATGTTTAAAATTTTCTGTTGGTTCACGAAAGCGACCACAGTATCAATCAAATCAGGAATTACTTCAAGAGGTAAACTTTTCAAGAAATCGTCCGAAATTAATTTAAACACATCATAGGCAACTTGGATCATATTTTTCTGTTTTGTTTTAATGCCTTCCACTAAAGAAGCGTCCTCAATATCATTATGTAAAAGTTCTGTTATATCAGCACTGAGCCATAGAAATGGACTGTTGATAATTTTAAAAACCAAGCCCCAAGATTTTTCAATTAAATCACCAAATTCATTAAGCTGGTCTTTTAACGTGTTTAAAACTTGGAAAATGATGTCACCTTCCACATTTAGATTCCCATTGTGGACATCCTTTTTTGTTATTTCAAGACTTTCGATGCCATCGGTAATATTGATAAAAGACTCCATCAAAAATATCTCGTATTTTGCAAGCTTTGAATTCCTTGCTGTAACATCCTCTGTTTCGAAGATTTCATTCGTACCGTTTTTACAAACCCCAGAGAAAACATGACTGGAATACAGTCTAAGAGCCGCATCCCTATCTCTATTAGTCATTAAATTAACCATATATTCAACAAAATTATTCCAATAACTCTTCCCTTTTGAAGATTCTAATATATGAACAAAGTTAGCTGATGTTAAATCGGCTATTTGGGTGATAAAGAAACTTGGATTATAAACCGAGAAAGAGAAGCCGTTGGTATCTGAAAAAGGTTTAAATCCTTCTTCATTCTTTACATCGAGGTTTAAGGTTACATTAGAGAGATTTTTCAATTCGTTCAACATAGTAATTAATGTAATGATTGGAAAATTTTTAGTCGCTTCCAAAAATCCTGCAATTGTATTCTCTGTACTGATAATATCATTTCTGGACAAAGAAACAGAGGCAGGGATATCATTAATATTTTGGGAGTTAAGAAACTCGTTGGATGCACCGTATAAATAGAAATGAACCCAGTCCCAAGCCCCAAAAACAAAGACCCAACAATCAGCTGAAAACTCTGGTCCCAAGGAAATTGCTAGGGATATTAGAGCTCTAAAAAGACTGATGTTTTTACTTGTGATATTTCTAGTATAAATTGGACTTTCATCAGTATCATCACTCGTTGTTTTGTTGGTTGTGGCACCAATTAACGAGTCACTTATGGAATTCAACATGCCAGTTCCTGATGGGCTTCTCATATGCGAATGTAGAGCCTCATCTTCTGTTCCTTGAATTTTCCTTGGTATTAGCTCAACGACTGAGTCTCTGAAGTACTCTAAACATTTTTCTAATCTTTTTTTGTCGCCTAAAAGACCAGCACAATGGGAGAGTTTTTGAAATGCTCTTACTAATGAATGGAATATAGCGGTATCAATCGTTGATGAGTGCAAAAGAATGGTGTGAATATTGAATAGATCGTCAAATAAGCCATCAAATATTTTTTGTAGTTCTTTTTTCCTTGTTTGTTTTATAGTCTTATCTGATAATTCGTTAATCTCAGTTGCTTGTGTACTTAATATTTCAGACCAACTGTTTGTAGTTATTATGATCATCCATATGATGTAAGTTAGATTAACGTTTGGAGCAGAGTTCTTATCCAACATCTGCATATATGACATTTTATTTGAAAATGATTCACTTGATATCAATGGCATATCTATTTTTTTGATTGTGCTAGTTTGTCCGACGTAATCAAATAAATCATCAGATTGTAAAATCGATAAACACTGACTTAAAAAGTTGTGCAAAACTGGCTTTTTATCGTCATATTTGTCGTAGTTGTTGTATATATCGTTAATAAGTTTTGGGTTTTGTGACATTTCGTGGAAGACTTCCAATGAAAGAACTCTCTGCCATGGTGTAATAGAAGAGTCTAAGGATAGGTTGTGAATTACTAACGATAGAATAACTTCCAGTTCCAATTCAATTATAGCCAAAAAATCTTTGTCTATTAACAGACGAATACAACGGAAACAACGCAAAACTGTCGAGAAATGTTTGGAGCTAGACATACAACGCAATAGTAAAGGAATGGTCTTAACCCTCAGTAAAAACTGTAAGTCTTCAAATTTTATAAAGAAGCTCTTCCCATTTTTCAGGATCGACTCTAGAACTTCTAGTCCTAGGTCCGTAGGAATGTCTGTCACGTCTAGCATCATTCTGCTTTCATCTGTACCTTCTGCACCCTTTGACTCGACGATAGAACATAGGTTTGAAAACGTAACGTTCGCATCGTATCTGTATGTATTTATCTTGATATTTTCGTTGTTGTTAACAAGGACTTCGAATTTCTCGCAATCGTCATCTAGACTTCCGATAATCTTAGTGTTGCTTAGTCTATCAAATATTTCATCCATTAGTTGTTGTAAAGTCGCACTTGCAGTACCGGCAACCACTGGTGCCTTACTTGGGACTCTTAACAAAGAAGTACAACAGAACAGCAATTTTTTGCAGAGGTTACCAGTGATGAATTGACCATACGTTTCAAAGAATATAGGAACTATCTGCAACACCTTCAATTGAATATCCATAGCCAGATGTGTAGCCTCGATAAACGAGTCCAGAACCTCGGTCATTCTACGTTCCGGAATACAGCGGATCGCAGACATGCTCTGAAGGCACTGCATTGCAATCGTAGTCATCTTGGCGTTTCTGGTCTTACATGCCAGAACAAACGGCACCACGAAGTCTGGATGGTTTTCTAACTCATTGACAGCCTGCACAATTTTCAATATCTCAATCGATTTATTACTCGCTTCTTTCACTTCAGAACTCCGTCTCTTCGATTCCGCAGCTAAAGAATGCAAATCCGAATCCAATTGCTTCTTAAAAGAGGCAAAACTACTTGTAGATCTCGACATTCTGTATCTTATAAAACGGTGAGTATATGTTTTTTTTCCCTTATCTTTTTGTTTGTCCTATGAGGAGAAAACGGACTAGAGCTAAAAAAAAAAAAAATAAGAAAGTCAACACTCTAAAATACCAATTCAAACCCTATAAATCTCCAAATCCCAACTTCAAAATCAACCGTTATTTTGTAATTGTTAGTTTATGTAGTTCTGGGCACAAGATTCATAATCAATAGAAACAAGCCCTTTTTTTTTGTTGTTTTTTTTTGTTTTTTTGGTAAAGTTGGCCTTTCTTTGATTTTTTTCCCGAGAAACCGAAGCGTTTAAAAAAATATCTCTCGGAGAGAGAAAGAGAGAGGGATGAGGAGTGAGGGGGGGAGTTGCCAATTTTAGTTTCTTGAATCTGTTAGATTCTATAATTCAGATTTCACTTAACATCAGTTGTCTTTTGAAAGTAGCAGAGGACGTGGAATCAAAGCCAGTGCGTTTGTTTATTACGTATTATTAAAAGGGTAGATAAAGAGAGAGAGAAAGGATATAACACAGGATAGAAAGAGAGAGTGTGTGTGTGTTTGTTTTTAATATTGAGATGATAGGGAGACTAGGTATTCTTCCTAGACGATGGATACGTGTAAGTAGGAGAGAGTTTTCACAAGGTCGCAAGAATGGCGCTGTAACGAAGGAGAAGACTACGAAGATCAAGGATGATTTGCGTTCTATGACTAATGGTGGAAGTGGGCCGATAGTATCGAAACAAGTTGTAAATGGTGGTGAGAGTAACTTACTTGACAAAGAAGATTCAGAAGCAGAAGTAGAAGGGAAAGGAAAGGGAAAGGGAAAAGAAGTGGTGGCAGAAGTAAGGCCGTCTTTATTGGTTCCCAGTGTATCGCCTACGGATCACTTACCACCTGCGGATGTGCACTTGGAAGGACTATTTGCAGGATTTAAGCCACTATTTTTGGGGAACTCGGCTACGATAAGACCGTCTGTAGATTTCATGGACAATGGGTATATTATCTCGAAGAATTTCAAAGTTGTAGGTTCGTCTGCTGAAGACGAGAGTGCCGAAAAGAACCTGGAGCGGTTTCTGGATACGTTGAAGAACACCGAGTGGGAACTGGAGGAAGACACTCCGAAGAAGATTATACCGTGGGAGGCGTCGATAAGTGGCATCGAGTACAAGGACAAATCTTTCAACAATGTGCCAAAGAACGTGCTAGGAAGGTTGAAACCGTTTAAACTTCTGAAGATGAGGAATGGCAGTGGTAAGAACAAACCAGCAAACATGAAGAGAACGCATATTATCAGGCAGTTGAAATTTAATAATAGTAAGGTGAACGATGAAATGCATCTAGTTGATCTCTTTCATAAACCGAGTCATTCGCAAATGAGAGGGCATAGGAACAATGATTTATCCAAATTAGGTGTTCAAAATCTGACGAAGGAACAGATACTCAAGAGAAAAGAACATTTCAAGGAAGTGATGTATTTTTACCACAAGTATGGATTTTTGAAGAAGGACTGTGATCAATATAAGATTCATGTGGAGAAATTCTCAAAACTTGCTCAGAGAGAGTTCCAGAAAGTGACAGGTCTCGTCATCAGACCAGGTCGTGGTGACTACTCGGTACCACTAAATTGCTATGTCAATAGGAAGCAGTGTTCCAAGACACTCTTGAGAAGGTATTTTTGTAAAAGAATCTACCAGGACGTTACCAGTGTCTTGTTGACTTTTTCCACAAATGTCAAGGACGATCTTGCGATGAAAAGGTTTAAAAGGAAACTACACAGACTACAGGAGAACACTGTCAGAGACCTGCTGCGTGCTATCCCATCTGCAGAGTTTCAGGAGACGGACAGCGATTGCTTGATTAGCAGAAGTCCCGTGGTGGGATTCAACAGATTGCACTGGCTGAAGCAGTCTAAACGTTGGAATACTATTCGGGGTAAAAATATCTCCAAGGAATATAACTACTCTTCTGGTGTCTATTCCATTACAAGAAGTGGTATGAAATACATGAGGTATCCAGTATATTTGAATTGGAACACATATGATGCTACATTCAAAAGTTGGAATCACTACAACAACTGAAAAAAAAAGCCTAACCCCACACCTCCCCACACCAAATCGCAAAACATTTATTTTCTTGTATTAATGACCTCGCATATATATTCATACTTTTCTTAGATTAATAATTCAATTTGCATGTAATTAATTAAGAAACAAAAAATTAATAATAATATTCCAAAACTGAATGATCTAATATTCCAAAAGTGAACAATATTTTGAGAACCCAGCAATCAAGTATAGAATACAGCTACACGTCACATTGAATTGCAAGTATTTGAATAATTCAGCTATTTTTAAACGAGGTTTTACTAGAATTTCGGCTCAGCTCATCGCCTAATTTTTTTTTTTTTGCACACACACAAAATTTCGAGAAATCACCGTAACAAGGGGAATTTTTGTTGAAATGAAAAAAAAGATGAAAATGTAAGCAGACAACAAAACTTTCTTGTTTTTTTAGGTTCCTTGATCTAATCGTTTTTGATAAGTCTATAAATTATATACAATCAAATCAAATTCTTTTCCTTGCTGATTAAGAAACGGGGATTATTATAGGAGAAATTAAGAGAGAAATTTCATAAACCAATACTAAATAAAAAAAAAAAGGTAAAAGAGGAGCTGAACGTCAATTTGGAGGGGGAGAAAGAAAGAGTTAATGCATACGGAATAATAATAAAAAAAACAAAAGAGGTGGAAACTACTAGGATCATGACTAATAGAAATAGTGTTTTAAATACGGTTACTGAAAGTCCCGAGAAAGGTAGGAGTAGCAGTACTGGTACGTTTTCAAGTCCGAAGTTAAAATCGGCAGTTTTGAGCACAGCAGGTCTTAGGCTGACGCATGTTGGAAGAAGTGATATTAAAAAGTATAGCTTGGGCTTTCCGAAGAAATCGCCGTCTCTGCCAAATTTCCATGAGAAGGCTCATTCTGATGCAGAGGATGTGTCGGAGCAATCGTTGTCCAAGGCTTTGGGTGAGTCACGATTTGAACATAACTCGCATAGAGAGATGTCTAATGAGTTTTCTGGAGATAGCGATACAGACCCGGTGCTAGATTCGAAGGTAGACAGTAGTGTATCTACAAATAGTAATTTCAATAGTTCACGAACGTCTCAATTATTTATCCCGAAGACACATAGGAGGACCGCCACCAACGGAGGTATATCGCTAAACGAGGATGATGCTAATTTGAGCGTCATTGATATGTACGGAGATGAGGTAGAATCTAAGTTGTCGAGAATTCAGCATTCGATAGACCACAATGTGGACAATGAAGATGATGTTCAGGAGGAAGAAGAAGAGGAGGAGGAAGAGGATGAGGAAAGTCAGGATGAGGATGATGATGATGAAGGGACAGAGGGAGTTATAGATGATACGCCGAAGCCTACTAATATTACCAATGAAACCCTTATAAATAATAATAATAAGGGTGAACAGTTGGATACGGAGGAGAAACTGAGAGAAAACAAATTGAAAGCAGCTCGTCGTCAGAGCACACATCATTATGATAGATATGGATTCAAAAAACAATCGAACTATGTGTCGGAAACCGAATACGATCACTGGTGGAACAACTATTCACAGTACTGTGTTAGAAGAAAACATAAGTGGAAGTCATTATTGGAGAAAAGTGGGTTGCCTATAGATAACGATTCTCCAGTAAGATTCCCTTCGAAGAGCGAGAAATTAAAAAGGTATGTACGAAAAGGTATCCCAGCAGAGTGGAGAGGAAATGCATGGTGGTATTTTGCTCGTGGACAGGATAAACTGAATAAAAATAAGGAGGTTTATGATAAATTACTTGAGAGGATGGAACAATACATGAAAACGGATAAAAAGAAAATTCAAGATTTAGATATTATTGAGAGAGATCTTCATAGAACTTTTCCTGATAATTTGCATTTTCAACACGACACTTTCAAGGGCCAAGAACCACCTCTAATTCTATCTTTAAGAAGAGTACTGGTAGCATTTTCCCTGTATAATCCAAAAATTGGTTACTGCCAATCCATGAACTTTTTGGCAGGCATGTTACTATTATTTCTAGATGAAGAAAGGGCTTTCTGGATGCTGGTTATTATCACATCTCGTTATTTACCTGGGGTTCATAACGTTAATCTTGAAGGTGTTAATATTGATCAGGCAGTATTAATGTTGTGTATCAAAGAGTACCTTCCTGAAATTTGGCCTTTCATCAATCCCGAGAGTAAATTATCTGGTAAAACAAGTAATTCACTAGGAGTAAGAAACGCTGTAGCACCGGCTATCAAGAACGAATTCTTGTATAAATTACCACCGATTACACTTTGTACTGCTAGTTGGTTTATGGGTTGTTTTGTTGGAGTTATGCCAGTTGAAACCACTCTGCGTATTTGGGATTGTCTCTTTTATGAAGAGTCGCATTTCCTTTTTAAAACATCTTTGGCTATCTTCAAACTATGCGAAAGTGAACTGATAAAAGTCAGATCTCATGGAAGTTCGTTGCTACCAAACTATATGAACAATAATCAAAAAATGATGAGTAAAGATGAAAGTGACATGGAGATTTTCCAAATTATTCAGATGTTCCCGAAATCCCTGATAGATCCAAATGAGCTTTTCGATAAAGTTATGCTCAAGAAAAGAGTATCATTCAACAGACTTGATCAAGAGGAAGTCGATAGATGTAGGAAGTATGTCTCTACGCAAAGACAAAAGTACAAAAAGTTTTACGAATCGGGCAGAGCTACTGATGAACAGATCAACGATGAAGACGATGAGGAAAGTAAGATAAAGGCAACTAGGATTGCAAGTGATGCCATTAATGAGGCATTATCTTCAGAAATTTATGGTTTTAAGAAAGGGTTGACTGGTGTGCACTGGAATAATAGCATCAAAGAAAAGGTTAGACAGATGAGAAAGAAGATGGATAAGGAGGATTAAAAACTTATGGTTCTTTTTTTAAATAATACCTTGGTCTTTTTGATTGCTTTGATACATTTTTTTATTTTTTTTATTCCCATTTTATTTTTTAGTTATAATTTTTTTTCCCCCAATCACGTAAATAAATCTAAAAGTAACTAAATAAAGGTATATAGTAACAATGCATTATTTTTTTTTTTTCTTGTTCAAAATTAATCAACATAACCGTGTTGATATGTGGTGGATAATATCTGATAATAGCTTGTACTATTAAATGGTATCATTGCTGTTATTGTTTTTATTTCAGAAGGAAATAGAGAGGTTGATCGGGAATTTCTTCGCTTTTTCACCGGTTGAAATTTTTTTTAATTTCAAGCTCATCGCAAAATCAGAAAATGCTCATCGCAAAGTATATGCAACTAAGAGATTGTAATGAAGAAAAAGAGCATTCAATTATCAATCATACAATCAAAGATTCAAGAATAAAAAAAATACTAACAGATATGAATGGTATTTTTGCTATTGAGAAGCCAAGCGGCATCAGCTCTAATCAATTTATGATGCAAATCCAAAAGATCTTTAACAACAGTGCTGTATTTTCCAAAGAAATTCAAAGGGCTACTGCTGAGAGAAGGAAGCAATTTGAAGAACAAACTGGTAAGAAAGCTAGTAAGAGAAAGCTGAGAAAGGTTTCTAAGGTGAAAATGGGTCATGGCGGTACATTGGATCCATTGGCATCAGGTGTCCTAGTGTTGGGTGTCGGGACAGGTACGAAGCAACTGGCCAATTACTTATCGGGAACTGTGAAAGTTTATGAAAGTGAGGCTTTATTTGGTATGTCTACAACATCTGGTGACTCTGAAGGTGAAATTCTGTCAAAGAATTCTGTGAAACATCTTAAATTTGAAGATGTGAAAACTGTTGAAGAGAAATTGAAAGGTTCTTTGAAGCAAACACCACCTATCTATTCTGCCTTAAAGATGAATGGTAAGTCATTACATGAATATGCAAGGGAAGGAAAGCCATTACCAAGAGCAATTGAGCCCAGACAAGTTCAAATTTATAATCTAGAAGTTTTTCCAGATACTCTTTCCAAAAATCACAACTATAAATTGCTTAAAACAGAAGACCAAAGTGGGAGTCAGATAGTTAAAGATCTGAATGCAAATATGCTATTTGATACGCTTTATTTCTCAAAGGAATACGCCGAGAAGAACAACTTGGATACCGAAGTTGCAAATGTGGAGTCAGCAGTTCCATTATCGGAGGAGGAACAGAATGAGATAGAGGAACAAGGAGATAATTATAAAGCACCGCTATTGCACGTAAAAGCTGAGGTTTCCTCTGGTACTTATATTAGATCGTTGATTAGTGATATTGGTAAAGCTCTACGTTCTTCTTGTTATATGACGAAACTAATAAGAATACAACAACAAGATTGGTCCTTAGAGAAGAACAATGTTTTCAAAATCAATGATTTCACTGATAGAGATGAAAGCGTATGGAGTAAAGTCTTGGAGAAAGTCATGGAAAAGGGATCATCAGTCAATATTGTTGAAGAACTGGCAGCTGCTGAAGCTGAGCATAATGCTGAAGTTGCGGAACTCAAAATGAAACAAGAACAGGATCTAAAGACCCCACCAGAAGAGGAAATTAGAGGGAAAACCGATAGTATTATTGCTGATACGCCGGTTACAAATGATGAAAATAATAAGAGAAAATTGGACAATCTAGAATGAATATGAATATTTATCTGTGTATATAGGAATTATCTACAATACCTAATGACCATTTTTTTTTCTATAAGGCGGCCTCTATTTATGGATCGTTAATTCAGAAGCATTACCGATAAAATTACAAGTTTCTAACCCATTGACCTTTTTGTAAACGTTATAACTTTGTAGTAATAGTTCTGAGTTATCATCTTCATTTGGGCATGCGAATCCAAACACACTTGGGCAATCCCGTACAATTGAATAGCACATGTCAATGCAGGGTAGAATTTCATAATAATTTTGCGTCGGTTTAATGAATGTATCAAGATAACTGTTTCTATTCGCATTTTTGTCTCTATAGATGTAGTAGTTAGACGAGTCGACACTGCATCTTGGAATTGATACTGCACATATCCAATCACGATAAGATTTAGCACAATCAGCACATGTTTTAATGGGAGAATAACGAGAATCTAAATGCGCGTCACAAGACACTAATTCTAGAGCTTTGCTGAAGTTTGCATAGAGTGCATTAGCTATATTATCGTATTCGATTGCTAGTTGACTCTTGTTGTTATTTGTGAACCCTGATGACGGTACAGCGTAAGCGTTGTCCTTACAGAAATCTAATCCAAAGATTAATGAACAAGCAGAACTTGACTTTGTAGTGAAAAACTCGACGTTAAATAGCACACCACCGACATCAGATAGGTTTGTGCCTTTACCAATCTTTTTAGTGAGAAACGCTGCATATGTTGTTGAATGATTCAACCCTGTAATGTAAAATTGTTCAGTTACACCTGAGGGTGAATTTGCAATTCGCTTTTGAATCTGCAAGGAAGTTTCTTTTAACATATCTAGTGGACCCTCTGAGGAGGATGCATCAACTGACGAAACAATATGATTACCATTTTTAATAGAGCATAACGACAGCTCGGTATTGTTAATAAATTTGTAGTATTCATCATACGAGTAAACGTATAAATCATAAAGTGTGGGATCGTAAATGGTATAGTTGTAATAAGATTTGGCGTCATCTGTCACATTACCAGTAGAGATTAACGCAGATGTGTCGTCTGTATCCATAACTACCACCCATGAACGTGAATCCCATTGATAAACTAAATCATTTTCAGATATACTCAGTCTATAACTCCAAGTAGATGAGTTTAAAGTTTTCAAGATAGGATCAGCCGCATCTACTTCTTTATCATTATCAAGATCCCACAGTCTGACTGAGACGTACAAATGGGAGTTTTTCGAAGTACTATTTGCTGCATCCTCAACAGGACTTATTTGAAGCGCTTCTAGATAACCGTTGTTAAAAGTTTCAAATTCACCAACGCTATAATTGGTTAGAACTGTTTTATCGAAAGAATAGAATACTCGTAACTGGATGTGACTGCTATTAACGGGTTGCTTGCATATATTACCACTTAGAAAGATTAAAATTTCATAACTTGGGGCAAACCCAAGCCCCGTAGATTCGGAATTAATAGCGAAAATATAGTTATCCACCTTTGCAGGAGCCATGTCTCCAAATATAGGGGTCCATTCGTAGATATTGTTGGAATTTATAATTGGTTCACTTGGAATGGTGTTAAGAAGACCGCTGTCGTCGTCGTCGTCGTCGTCGTCGTCGTCGTCATCATCTCTTTTATTCAGTAGCCTTTTCCACAATTTATTGGTAGAATTATCGACTGTAAACAATGCGTTGACAGTAATCAGAAACTGTAACCAGACAATTAAGTATCGGAGATGCATTAGTCATAAATGTTTGCTTCTCTTTTTCAGCTTTTTTTTTTTATTATTTCAAAATGACAGCTATGCGGTTAAATCTCCCAACTGTTATGTGTAACTTGGATCAGTTCACCAATCCTGTAGGCTCATCGCATTTTTAAAGTTTAGCAAAGGCTCTTTACTGAATTTTATTTTTTTGTCACAGTCGCTTTTTGATATAAAAAAAAAATATGAGATTTCTGAAATTTGGCGATTTCGAGCAGGACTGTTTGATCAGAGAACAGCTGATGTTAACCTCTATCAATTGCACAACAACTGAAGACTGATCCAATACATAAGTGTGATATTTGTGAATTGGGATTTTTTTTTTCTTTGTGAAGGAAGCAGAAGAATTGAGCTAAAAGGAATAGATAAACGATAAAAACGATGACTGAGGGAACTGATAATTTACCATGGGTTGAAAAGTATAGACCACAGACGCTAGACGATGTGTATGGACAATCAGAAGTGGTTGGCACAGTGCGGAAGTTTGTGGAAGAAGGGAAATTGCCTCATTTACTGTTCTATGGGCCACCAGGTACTGGTAAGACCAGTACCATTGTGGCCCTTGCGAGGGAGATTTACGGTAAGAACTACTCTAATATGGTGTTGGAACTTAATGCATCCGACGACAGAGGTATTGATGTTGTTAGAAACCAAATCAAGGATTTTGCATCCACGAAGCAGATCTTTTCCAAGGGGTTCAAGCTGATCATCTTGGATGAAGCCGATGCGATGACCAACGCGGCACAGAATGCCCTGAGACGTATTATTGAGAAGTACACGAAGAACACCAGGTTTTGTATCCTGGCCAACTACAGCCACAAGATCACCCCGGCATTGCTAAGTAGATGCACACGATTCAGATTCCAACCACTGCCACGCGATGCGGTAGAGAAACGTATGGCGAATGTCCTTGTCCATGAACACTTGAAGGTCTCCCATGAGGCACAGGCTGCTCTACTGAACTTGGCCAACGGTGACATGAGACGTGTACTAAATGTCTTGCAGGCAAGCAAGTCCACTCTAGACAACCCAGAGGACGAAATCACCGACGATACTATATACGAGTGCTGCGGTGCGCCAAGACCCCAGGATATCGAGACGATACTGAAGTCTATCCTGGAAGATGACTGGAGCACGGCATACTACACACTAACACAAATCAGGAGCACCAAGGGGCTAGCTCTAATCGACCTGATCGAGGGGATAGTGAAGACATTAGAAGACTACAAACTCAAGAACGAACAAACACGCGTACACCTCCTGTCCTCTCTCGGAGACATAGAGTACTCTATCTCAAAGGGTGGCAACGACAAGATCCAATCAAGCGCAGTAATAGGAGCTATCAAAAGCAGCTTTGAACTAGAACTAGCAAAATAGATATTTTTTTTTCGTTTGTATATAAGATACAATAAATCTGATATGTATACTATTCAAAAACTTTTAAGAACCCTAATTCCTAGGTAATAGCACTTAATACGTGACAAAGCCCTAAACGACGGGTAACCCACTTCAGAAATTTTTTTTCGTTTTTTTGTTCAGAAAAAAAAAAAATTTTTTTTTTTTTTTTTCTTTCAGCCGGCGTATAAAAAGGAGCCGATTACCGGCTTCACTTTTGTATTTCTTCTTTCTGTATCTACCAATTGTTTATACCTAATACAAGATGAAGTATATCAAGGAGTTTATCTTTCTCTCTTCCTTGATCTCTTTCTTGTTAAGTCTTTAACAGAGAGAGGTGAAGAGGAGTACTGACAAAAAGGATTTTGTGTGGACACATCCTACAATAGCAATACTTTTGCTGTTGGTTTTTTTTTTTGTCTTTGATGTCTCTTTATGATATTTATTTATAATTTTTTTTGTGTTTTGATAATGACGACAAAAATAGCTGTGCACCAGTCTGAAAAGGTACCAAGTGTACTCGGTACCTATTGAAGTATAATAACTATACCCAAATTTCTGAAACATTCACAAAAAAAAAAAGTATTAATATTGAAAAGAGATTATATATTGTAGCTTGTATATGTTCTTGAAACACTGTAATATTGTACTGTATATACCACGTAACATTGTGTAGTGTTATCCCACATTGTATTGCTGTATTGCAAGGTTAATACAGTTCTACTTAAACGGTTCAATCGTATTAATATCCGGGTAATCATCATTTATCACGTAGATAATTTCGGGAAGAGATGGAAGGGGAAAAAAAAAATTCCAGAATTTCCCCCAAAAAAAAAAAAAAAAAAAAAAAAAAAAAATAAACACCGGGAAACGGGGGAACCTAAAATCTTCAACGGCAAACTTTAAACTCTTTTACATGTGGAACGTACAATTTATATAAAGACAAATCTAATAGTAGTAAGACGAGTACGTAGGAGCAAACTTATATTCATTTGGGATTCTTTTTACTAGGTTACGTTATAACAAAAGCAACTACCAAGACGAAGCAGAAGACAAGAAGCAGGAGACTGATAGATAATAAATAGAGAGAGAAAAAAAAAAAAGAAAGTAAGGTGGAGAAAACGAGAACAAGGCAAAGGGAATAAAGGAAAGAAAAGCTAAGAACTGAATTTAAAGAAATATTTGAAGGTAAAGAAATGAATGTTGTAGGAATGCAACGTAACATGGTGCCGGGAACCATGATGGATGATACTGTAATGCCACCACCAGGTATAAACGCTGCTGTCAATAGTGCGATGGGTGTAAATGGCATGATGGCACAACAAGGAAATCAACCGAATGGAGAAGTCAATGCTGGTGAAAATAATAATAACAATAATAATAATGGCAATGCTAACAGTGCTGGTGCAGGTAGTGGGAGTGGTACAGGTTCAGGAAATGCTGCTGCAGGGAATGTCCAGCACGCTTTAGATGACCCAAATGTTTACCACTGGATATGCGAGCTCACATATGGGCCTCAGAAGGAACAGGCTTTGCTTGAACTTGGGAGAAAGCGTGAACAGTTTGATGACCTGGCAATCGTGCTGTGGTCGTCCTTCGGTGTAATGACAGCATTATTGAATGAGATAATATCAGTATATCCTATGTTGCAACCCCAACTACTGACCAGTCAGCTTTCAAACAGGGTTTGTAATGCACTTGTGCTATTGCAATGTGTTGCATCTCACCCAGAAACCAAGCATTTGTTCTTGCAGGCACATTTCCCAATGTTCTTATTCCCCTTCTTGAACACCACCTCCAGACAGAGAACCTTTGAGTACCTGAGACTAACATCTCTAGGTGTTATCGGTGCTTTGGTCAAGAACGACTCCAAGGACGTCATTGGCTTCCTATTGAGAACAGATATAGTTCCATTGTGTCTGAGGATAATGGAATCTTCATCAGAGCTATCCAAGACGGTGGCTATCTTTATCTTACAGAAAATCTTATTAGATGATGTTGGATTACAATACATATGTGCCACGTTGGAGAGATTTTACGCTATCACTAATGTGCTCAAGGATATGGTCGAGCATCTAACAGTCCATACTCCACCAGGAAGACTACTAAAGCATATTATTAGATGCTATCTAAGATTAAGTGACGACCTTGAGGCAAGACGTGTTCTGAAGGTGGTATTGCCAAATAAACTAAGGGACAACACTTTTACTGAGGCTCTAAGGGATGATGTAGCTACGAAGAGGTGTTTGGCACAATTATTATTGACACTTAACGAAGATAACTAATAGACATTTTTTGAAAATCCTTACATGAAAAAAAATATAAAAAAAAAAATAACACCTTTAACTATAGACCTGATTAAAAGAGAAAACAGAGATATTGCGATTGTTTCAACTTCAACTTAGAACACAATAGAAAGTAAGAAATAAAGTAAAACAAGCAAACAAAAAAGTAATAGCATAATTGCATTCCACAATTCAAAAAATAAAATAAAAAAAGACAAAAAAAACATTTTTTTAATATTTTCGCAAACCAGCGAGGTTGTTGCGTTCTTTTAATATCCATTAAAATACACCTTTCTCTTTCATATATCTCTCAAACTCTTTTTGTTTTTTACACTTCCCTCCTGGGTTGTTTCCATAATTCATTAGCACCCCAACATTCGTTTATTTTTCATTTTATTTTTTATTATAATATATTTAAGCCATTTTTTTGTAACATATGTGTATATCACCGACTCATTTATATAATTTAATTCCTCAATTTTTACTATCTCACATTAATACTCAATATGCAATATATATTCAAACTACACGTGTGATAACTCGTGTTTGGTTAGCAGTACACGTCAATAATATACTGCCGTATTAAATCACTAAATTTATTTTCTTTGCGAAAGGACAACGAGAAAAAAAAAATACAATGAAATAAAGGATTCCAACAAGGATCCTGTTTCTTCGGTAAGACTTACTTTAGGATAACCAAGTTTTTAAGTGAGAATTTTACCTTTTGAGAAGACGGTATTTCATCAATTGGTACTTCTTTTGTTGAATAAGGCGATCTTTGGCTGTTTCTTACTGAATAATATCTCCTCGATTTCAGTTTTCATTGGTTTTTTTGCTTTGTAAAAAGGAAGAAAAATCAGCGATCTCGAAATTAAGCAAAAAAAGTATTGAACGTTTGGAATAAAATCGAATTCCAGAGTCTAAATTAGGAAAGGATCGGAATTTTTACTTCAAAAAAATTTAGATACAACAACCCAAAAAAAAGGAGGATTAGAAGACAATAGAAAAAGAAGACATGTCCACCACTACGTATAAGAAGTTCGAGCAGGCCGGATCCTCCGATCTTCCTGATAAGATGACAATCTACCAAGATTGTATGAACACTTTCAATGAGACACCTGTCAATGCTAAGAGATGTAGACTACTGATTTCCCGTTTGTTGAGATTGTTGGCACAAGGTGAAACTTTTCCAAGTAACGAAGCCACAGCCTTGTTTTTCTCTATTTCTAAGTTATTTCAGTACCAGAACGATTCTCTTAGACAAATGGTGTACTTGGCTATCAAAGAGTTCAGTGGAATTTCTGAGGATGTGTTGATGGCTACTTCTTCTATTATGAAGGACGTCCAAAATGGTTCTGACGCTGTCAAGCCAGATGCTATCAGATCCTTGACTAATGTCTTGGATGAATCTACTGCATTTTCTGCTGAAAGATTGTTGAAAAGTGCTTTGGTTAGCAGACACCCATCCATCTCCTCTGCTGCTTTGTGTACTTCTTATCATTTACTCCCAATCTCCGAGGTCACTGTCAAGAGATTTGCCAATGAGACACAAGAAGCAGTTGTGGATTTGAAACAATTTCCTACCTCTAGTATGACTGGTGACTTCTATCCAAACTCCACTTATATTACTCAATACCACGCATTGGGTCTCCTATACCAATTGAAAAAGAACGATAAGATGGCTTTGTTGAAGTTGGTTAGACAATCTTCTGAAGGTAATGTTTTGAAGAACCAATTGGCCAAGGTAGAATTGGTAAAGATTGTCAATGAGCTAGTTCAGAAAGATCCTCAATTGTTCTCTCAATTTAAGCCCCTACTGCAAAACTGGTTGTCTAACAAGTTCGAGTCTGTTCAGTTGGAAACGGCTAAGATGATCACTTCTTTTGCAATTCATTTCCCTAGATTAGTTTCTCCAGAGTTGTACGCAGCTGCTATTTCCTCTCTACAATCTCTACTGAGTGTTCCAAGAGTAGCCACTAGATTTGCTACGTTGAGAGTTCTTAACAGAATTTCCATGGTTTCTCCAGAAAAGATTGCTATCTGTAACCCAGAACTTGAGGCTTTGGTTAATGATTCCAACAGAAACATTTCTACATATGCAATCACCACTTTGTTGAAGACTGGTACAGCCAAGAATATCTCTTCTTTGATAAGTACTATCACCAAGTTCATTCATGATGTCTCTGATGATTTCAAGATCATCATTGTCGATGCTGTCCGCACTCTGTCCTTGAACTTCCCTCAAGAATGGAAATCTATTGTTACATTTTTGATTGATGTTCTAAAGAACAGTGAAGGTGGCTTTAAGTACAAGAACAGTATTGTTGAAGCATTGATCGATATTGTCAGCTTTGTTCCACAATCCAAGGAGATGGCTCTAGAAAATCTATGTGACTTCATTGAAGATTGTGAATACAACGAAATTCTAGTTAGAATATTACATTTGTTGGGTAAGGAGGGACCAACAGCATCAACTCCATCCTTGTACGTTAGACACATTTACAACAGAGTTGTTTTAGAAAATTCTATCATCAGATCTGCTGCAGTTGTTGCATTGTCTAAGTTTGCATTGACCAAGAATGATCCAACCCTATGTGAATCGATTGTTAGTCTATTGAAGAGAATTGTTCACGACCAAGATGACGAAGTTAGAGATAGAGCAGCCATTGCATTGCAATTCATCGATGCTGTTAAGAACAAGGATGATAAGTCCGCCGATAAATTCATCCAGTCCAACTCAGCTTACGATCTATCTACTTTGGAGTCAAAGTTGTCCTCTTACTTGTCCTCCAACAGTGATTCTTTCAAGACTCCATTTGATGTTGCTTCTATTGTTTGTTACAGCGAGGATGAAATCAAGGCTATGGAATTGAAGAGAAAACAAGATAAAATCTTCGAAGATAAATCTGAGAAGACCAAGGACAACTCCAAAGCTGATGCTCATAATGGCAAGTCTGAGGGCAACGCTACAGAGGGTCAACTCGATGATGGTGCTGAGGACTTGGTAGCTGCTAGATATGCCGAAGAATTGGCTAGTATCCCAGAGATTAAGGAATTCGGTAACATCGTTAACACATCTAAGGCTGTTCCATTGACTGAACCAGAAGCTGAATTTGTTGTAAGTGGCATCAAGCATCTATTTGCTAACCATGTTGTTCTGCAATTTAACATTACTAACACCCTAACAGACGTCATTTCGGACAACGTCTCTGTCTCCTGTGTTCCAGAAGACTCGGAATCAACAAGTCTTGAAGAACAATTTACTATTCCAATTGATAGACTATTACCAAGTGCTGAATCAGCCTGTTACGTGGCCTTCCAAAAATCCGAGGAACTTGTCACAGAGGCTTTCATGAACAGTATAAATTTCACCACTAGAGAACTAAATCCAGACACCAATGAGCCATTTGAAGGTGATGAAGGTTTTGAGGATGAATACGAGATCGACTCGTTGTCTTTGAACGCAGGTGATTACATTAAGAGCTCTTTTGTTGGTAACTTCACTACCTCATTCGATGAATTGCCACATGAAGAAGTCGCTGTTTATAATATTCAAGAAGACATCAGTATACAAGAGGTTGTTGACAAGGTTATCCAAAACACAAGCTGTCTACCACTTGAAAGTACACAATACGCTGCTGGTGACTCCAACTCTCATACCTTGAAGTTATTCGGTAAGAGCGTCCAAACTGGTTCCAAGATTGGTTTATTGGTGAAGTTTGTTAAAAGTTCAAAGGGTGTTGCTTTGAAGGTACAGGGTAAAGCTGAAGATGCTACTCTATGTGCTGATTTGGTTAACAGTGTGATTTAACATTACTAAAAAAGAACAAAAAAAATAAAAGGGAGTGAAAGTAAGTTTTTAGAAAGAAAATAACAGGGTTATTTCTCTCAACATTCTCATTTTTTATTTTTAATTTTTTTTTTGTATTTCTGAACAACTATTGACAAGTTATAACATCTATATATAAGAACAAATAATGTATGTATTTTAATTCAAAACAAATTTTTAAAAAAAAAATAAAATAAAAATTAAAAAATCAGTTGATTCAGAAATAGATTATAAGCCTCTCCTTTGTTTTTGTACTACACGTGATACTCAACACTGCTGGTATAGCAGACACCTCTCTTTAAAATTTCAACAAAACGGTAAGCGCCGTGGCGCAGTGGAAGCGCGCAGGGCTCATAACCCTGATGTCCCTTGATCGAAACAAGGCGGCGCTATTTTTTTTAATATTTTTTTTTTATTTTCGCTCAAGTATTTTCGTAATATATGAGTTTTTTCATAAAATTTTGTGTTTTTTTTTTAAATCAAAAAAAAAAAATGAACGGTTCGAAAAAATGCGATGAGCTCTCCGAAAGCATAATTGAAAATAATAGGACTATTAAAGTTGGATATCATACAAGTTAAACTATACAAACACACAATCAAGATAGAAAGGAGAAGTAAAGATGAGCGCGAATAATGCAGGCATACAGCTCTCGGATAGAGCGAAAGAGATACACAGCATCCTGATCACGAAGGGATCCGGATCAGCGTTCTCCCAGCAACAACTGAGTGAGGAGAGCGGCATCACTTCTCTTACAGATCTTATGGCTATTGTTCAGGAACTCCTGGACAAAAACCTGCTGAAACTTATCAAGCAGAATAACGAGCTGAAGTTCCAGGCGGTAGATTTTTTTGAAGCGCAGAAGAAATCGACGATGTCCTCTGAAGAGGCGCTCGTGTACTCGTATATTGAAAGTAGTGGCCGTGAGGGTATATGGAGCAAGACGATAAAAGCGCGCACAAACCTCCACCAGCACGTCGTCCTGAAGTGTTTGAAGTCCCTAGAGTCGCAGCGGTATGTGAAGAGTGTGAAGAGTGTAAAACACCCGACCAGGAAGATATACATGCTGTACCACCTGCAGCCATCCATTGAAGTGACCGGTGGGCCGTGGTTCACAGACAGTGAGCTGGACGTGGAGTTCATCAACTCGCTACTTACAATCGTGTGGCGTTATGTCTCGGAATGCACATACCCAGGCGGGTTCAACAACTTCCAAGGGCTGGCATCCGGTTCCACGGAACAACTGTATGCCCCTGGTGTCAAGAACCACTGCAACTTGGAGGAGATTCTCGCTTTCATAGAGCAGGCACAAGTGGCCAACGTAACCCTGAACCTTGGAGATATACGGTCGTTGTGTGAAGTATTGGTGTATGACGACAAGTTGGAGAGAGTCATGCACAACCACTACCGCGTTACTCTGGCGAGTGTCCTCCAGATGAACAACATGCCTAGTGCCAAGCGTGGGAACACAGACGACCACGAAGAAGGGACGGATGAGTTTTCCATCTTCGATTACCACATGGCCATGGCCCCATCCCAAAACGACAAGGAGGCTGTCTACTTCGATGAATGGGTGTTGTAGAAACCTAGAGGAAATGAAAAAGTGGGGTTAAGAGATCTCGGACTAAATGAAAAAAAAAAAAATAAAAAAAAATAAGTAACACAGATCAAAATCAAAATTGATAGATATAATATCTGTTTTGGTAATATTTCTTTGCCGCAGGTTATGTAATTTCTTTTTTTTTTTTTCCTCTCTGTACGTAGCTTTTAGATATCCTATTTCGGTTTAATACGATAGAACAATAGAAGAAGAAGAAGAAGAAGAAGGAGAAAATGGGTAACTTCTTTTTTTTGACGTCAAAGCTACAAACAACGAAAAAACGAAGCAATGGGTCAACGGAGAGACCAAGAAACCTAATTAAGGAGAAAGAGAGAAAGAGAGGTTCAAAAGGAAGGCGGGAAAAAACACTACCCCGCATCTCTGCATTAGAAACAACCCGCAGGGAAACCGCGGTACAAAAAATATATATCTTTTACATAGAAAGAAGGAGTTGTTGTATACATATTTCCGTTTGCAGATCTGGTGAGCATGACAGTTAACCCCGCTTTTTATTTTTTTTTTATTTTGTTCTTGTTCTGTTCCTACAACCAGTTTCCAAGACGGCACCGATTTCATGTACTTTTACAATTTTACCTCTTCCCTTAATTCTTTGTGGCTTTGTTGTTTACCCCAAATTTAACATGAAATAGAAATTGCAATAAATAAAAAATAAAAAAGAAACAGACGGAACTAAAAACTCCGGTTGTGTAGAAACACCCGTATGAGATTGAAATATACATACATCATTATTTTTTTTTCTAATGAAAAAGTGCATATCACGAGGCTGTAAAACCACTGTGGCTACGATAGATATTAAAGAAAGAAAGAAAAATGGTACGATCTGTTTACAATCAAGAGAGAGAGAGAGAGAGAGAGAGAAAAGTTGGGGTAAGAAAGATATGTGATGACCTTCTTTTTCCCCTTCTAAAAAACCAACCCCTCATTTATTTTTTTTTGTTCTGTGGTTTTTCTCGTCTTTTTGTTTTTGGTGTTTGTTTTTTTTTCTTTTGTTGTATACCACAAAGTAATTTGTACCCTTTATGACGTTTTTCCTCCCAATTGGATTTCCTTATTAGGAAATTCAAAGTGATGTTTTAGTCTTCAAATGATTACCGAGGAAGAAGAAAAACAAAAAAAAAACAGAAAAACAAAAAAATTAAGGGCATAAGAGAAATAGCTGTACAAAACACCGAGACAAAATAGATATCAACAAAAAAAAAATTGATGTGGGCATGCGGAGACTCGGGGGGAGTCAGAGAGAAAGAAGGCGTTTGGGTAAGATAAGGCTGTAGAAAAAAAATAGAATAATCAACCTCCGGAAATCCGGAACACGCCTTCAAAAAACAAAAAACACTAATGAAAAGTATTGTATAGAGAGAGAGAGTGGTACCGATGACAACTGTATTCAAGAAAGGAAGAAAGAGGGGGGGGTGGGGGGAGACGGGTCATCACTCAATAAAAAAAAAAAAAAAAAAAAATAATACACAAATATTATATTGGGCTCGAGAGATAACACCGAGGTCCTTAAAAAATGAGTTAGAAAACACCGTAGAAAGAATCGAAGGGGAAAAAACCATGAACGGAGATCATATTATTTGAATAAGAGAGACACAAACACAGAGAGAGAGATACAAAAATTTTAAATAGCGATATTAATTTAGTTGTGGAGTCTTAGAATATGCTGTAGGGTGAAGAGAAAAAGAGACAGCAAGATTGAATACTAAATTAAGAACAAAGTAGAAGTTTTAACAATGTCACAGGTTTATCCAGTTCTTTTTGTAGCGCGTATTATTGATAACTCCACTTTTTTTTTATTTTTTTGTATCATTATCTTTTATAAGAAGAATAAGGAGTTCAACAAAAAAAAAAAAAAAA